>ML291472.1:0-186003 GCA_005239495.1 Nicotiana undulata | reverse complement strand
TGTAACGATTGGAAGTCTTCGAGGTGTGTAATTGGCTAGAACTGAGATTTATGTAGGAGGGTGCAAAATATTATCATAGATTCTTCATTTCTGTATCTGGGAGGTGAATGTGATGACTTTAGATTTGCAGGAATTCTCTTCAGGGTAAGAATTTAATGTGGTGCTTTGGGGATATTTGAGAGAGTATTCAGCGTCTTATGAGCAATAGACGGTATACCTTTATGCTTGGGTTTCGTGTGGTGAGTCTGGATTGAGAATTTCGGCATTATGGCAAGCAGAAGTATCAATTCAAAGGTAAGTCAGAAGGAACTTGGATGAATAGGACAGCTTGATAGAAGGTCGGATCGGCATGGTAAGGGATATGGTTAGTTCTTTGGGTGTCTATGAGGTAATGAGTTGTTACATGTGTTTCTTAGAAATTCTCTTGGAATTTTGTGGCATGCGTAGCTTGGTTGAGTTAGAAGGATTCAGTACTGGCGGTTTGGTGTTGTACAAATGTGATTCGGGAGTTCTTGATGGTTTCTACCACAGTTAGAGATGTATATTTCTACTGGCGTGAGGGCCATGTGATGTATAGTGATTTTGCTTCTAGATGGGATCAACTGGAAAGTTCTTGGCTAGTTGGGTACGTAGTTGTTTGTTTCTATGAAGGGAGCATGAAGTTCTCATATTTATCATAGGATTGCATGGCGTATGCGATATTTTGTGTATAGTTGAGAGTGGCATATGTGAGGTCACGGTTCAGTTCTGGAAGAAAGGTCAGAACTGGTAGTTTCAGATGACTAGGTAGATGATACCACCATTGGGTGGCTTGATGAGGGTATACATTCCAGAAATGGCAATGTGTTTGAATAAGGGTGCTTCATTGGTGTTACAATGCTCTCTTGTTGGATCAATTGTTGATATTCGAGTTTGCTCGGGGGCACAGAATAATTTTAGGGGTATCCCTCGCGGAACGATAAAGCATTAGGGGTGTTATATAGTGAGTGGTGGAATTGGGATCAGATATGGTAATTGGTGCGCCTCATGGATTTTGAGACTGGGAGTTTTCATGAACATATTATTTTTGTAGTCGTGAACTACGAGTATGTGAGCGAAGCTAGTCAGGCGTTAGAATATATCATGACTCAGTCATTGTGAACTTTCGGAGAGTTATCTATCTATTGTGGGTGACCAGAGATGACTTAGAGTTATTTGTAGGCCAGTATGGGTGTGTGTTCTACGCTGAGTCGAAATTGTTGACCCCAAATTGCCATTATTGAGGGATGTATCATTTGATTGTCACTGAGCTTATTCGTGTTTCAGAGTGGTCTATGAGTTACCTTTCAGTGATTCAAGGAGTTGTGATCGCTGGTTATGTATGTGCATATGGTGTAGTTCGATCGGGTCTTTATAGCGAGATTTGAGTAAGGTAAGTAATTGGGTGTTGCAGAATTGAGACGTGTTGGTTATGTTCCTTCTGGTTCGGGTGGCATGGTATCGTCTGATTTTCCCCATGGTTATGGCAATGCACTTTGAGTAATTGATGTCGAATTTCGCATGGTTATTGATTTTGAGCAAGGTGGCTTGGAGTATGTCAGGTGGTCCAGCGGTTAGAGATCACGCCTTGCAGCTCAGTTAAGTAGAAGTATGATCCTTGGTGTTGGATTTGTGTGATATGGTTTCACGATGCGTATCAGGTTTTTAGCATGATGTGGTAATGGTAAGTGTTAGTGGAAGGATAGTCCTCTCGTGTGAGTCTTCTTTCTTTAATGAATTGAGCTCTTGGTATGTGGTTATTGAGTGCACAAGTTGCACAAGTTATGGCTCTGGATGGTATTGATACTGATTGGACAAATGGTTGCCGGTTTATGCGTGTTTCTTTTATCATCGGCAGTATATGGAAGTGTTAGAGCGAGGCATGGTTTGATAAGAGGGTATGTACCGGTATTGAGTTGTTTGAACAACTATGGTGGTTAGGAGTTATCGCTATGAGTGGCTGAGCCACGCGGTATATTATGTGATTTCATATTGGGTTACGGATATGGCTTGATACAGTGGTCAGACAATTTCAGCTTATAGTCGCGGAAATTTGATCTTGCAAATTATTTCAAAAGTGGAAACTTGGTTCTAAGGTTTATGGGTCAAGATTGGATTTCGAAATTTCAACTGTGTTGTGCTATTAGACCTATATGGGGTAAGGTGACGTGGGATCACCTCCGATCATGTGCATGGTAGGTTACACAACAATTTTGGCGGTGTTTAGAAAGACTCTAGGCACGTTCGAGGACGAACGTTTGTTTAAGTGGGGGAGAATGTAACGACCTGGTATGTCGTTACGTAAAACTTGCATTAAAATTTTTGTTATTGACTTGTTATTGATTGGATATACTGTTATTGATGTGTGAGAGTTGGTAGGCTTGGAATCGGAATGGTTGCAGTGATGATTTAGTCACTTAGTCCTTAAGAATGGCCTTAAGATGAGAAAAGTCAACTAAGAGTTTACTTATTGGTAAACGACCTCGGAACAAGGATTTTATGGCTCGAATAGCTTCGTTAGGTGATTTGGGACTTAGGAGTGTGTCCGGAATATTTGTGATGTCCGGTGTAGAATTAGGCTTGAATTGGTGAAGTTAGTTTTTAGATGATTTCCGGTCGACAGTGGAAAATAGGCTATCGGGGTCGGAATGGAATTCCGACAGTTGGAACAGGTTCGTAATGTCATTTTGGACTTGCCTGCAAAATTTCAGATCCATCGGAGTTGAATTGGATAGTTTTGGCACCATTGGTGGATTTTAGAAATTTCAAAGTTCTTAGGCTTGAATCCAATGTAAATTTGGTGTTTTGATGTTAGTTTTGGTGTTTTGAGAGTGCAACTAAGTTTGAATGATCATATGTGATGTGTTGGTATAGTTGGTTGGGGTCCCAAGGAGCTCGGGTGAGTTTTGGATAGGTTTGGGCTGCGTTGTGCTCGTTTTCTTATGCTTTGGCATCGTTTCTTCAAACATAAATGATATCATATTGAACAAATGAGCTCCGATTACTGCTTTGAGTGAAGTATTAGATCCGTATCGTAATTACGGACCCATAGCAAAAATAATCATCGAATTTGGGCATCGTATGAGGATTCTATGGCCATTTTACCAAGATTGCCCAGATTTTTCAGGTTAATGATGAAATTGCCCCTGACGGCGTATTAAAAATCTACACTATTTGCAAATCTTAAAACCTACATATCTCCTTCATTATAAGGTCAAATTGAGTGATTCAAAAGCCTAAATTTATTAGAATTTCAAAAGGAATCCATTGGGAGCAGTAACCCCATGGAGTTGATTAGTTTTGATCTTGTGCGGTATAGTGGTACCTGAGACTGAAAGTGGTGCTCCGAAACCGTAGTCCTATCGATTCCGCTATTCCCTGAAGTCGAGGACCAAGACCTCGGCCTGGTTGACATCCCAGCCACAACAACATGCTCAATATCTTGTTACAACACCATCGTCCCTTTTCGACGGTGTTCACCCTTTCAATGCTATGGAATGTTTCTCCACCTAACTTCCTTTGGGCTTCAGTTGCTGCACGGTTTGGTTGGTATATATGGGATTGTTGTCACCTCCGTGAACAACTACTTCCTGGTGATCCCATTCAAATTTAACATCCTAAACCATAATGGAGGCAACTGCCCAATCCATATGTATCTAGGGTCATCCCAACAGCAGATTATAGGTGGTAAAGATATCTAGTACTTTAAATTCAACGTCTAACATAGTTGGCCTTATCTTCAGACTCAAATCAATTTCCCCGACGGTTCCCCTCTACGACCCGTCGAAGGACTTCTCATCCATGCTTCCTTGTCTTATTTCAGATATACTAATGCCCAGTCTTCTCAAGGTAGTCAAAGGACATACTTTCAAACTCGAGCCTCCATCAATCAGCACCCAAGCAATGAACTTGTCTTCGTACTGTTTGGTAATGTGCAATGCTCGGTTGTGACTTAACCCTTCCAGTGGTAACTCGTCTTTGTGAAAAGTGATTTTATGTGTCTCTAGTATTTTTCCTACCATGTTTTCCATTTCCCCACTAGTGATACCGACAGGTACGTAAGAATCACTCAATACCTTAATCAAGGCATTCTTATGTGCGCCAGAATTCTACAACAACGATATAATAGAAATCTAAGTAGGGGTTTTTGTTCAGGTACTGAACAACATAATACTCCTTAACGTGTACCTTTCCCCACAAATAGTCATTACCCGTTTCCACAAAAACTCGCTTTGGTGCAGTTTCCTTACTCGGCCCTCCTTGGGCCAGATTCTGTAGCGTGTATACCCTGCCAGTTCTAGTCATTCTTTGGGCAGTGCATGCCTCTTCAGCTTTAGCTTTTCTCTTCGTTCTAGCTTTGGCCACGTACTCTCATACCACGGCCTTAGGATGATAAGCATGTGGCAGAGCTACCATCACAGTGAGCAGTGGTATGGGTATCGCCACTTCAACCCCAAACGGTTCCTTAGCTTGCACCATTATTAGCGGAGGCACTACAGGGATCGCCACTGCAGCATCCCAATCACGAATAAAACAAATGGACCCTTCTTGGTCCCATCCTTCGTCGATCTCAATCGTGTTTACCCAATCACCCCTATGGTTGTGAAGGGAGTTGTTATGGACATCGGGTGTGTGCTCTGTCAATTGGATCACTTTAATGTCGAACACCATTTGAATCTTTTCCTTTGTTGTGTGTGTTGATACTCAATTTTTCCCATAATATTTTTCAAATGAATGTATACCTTCAAAACTATGTATTAGCATCAATTGAGATTTTTACATAATTGCTACATTTTTTAAATTAATTTATCCCAGTATTTTATTCATATAAATAATTACAAATTGTATCACAAAGGACTTTATAACAATTTCATGGTTTAATTTTGCCATTTATATTCATATTAAGCTCAAATTATTTCATAAGTAGCCATATATATATATATTTTTATTACAATTGCATAACTTTACAATTATAGCACATGTGTGCATTATTGTAGTATTTTACCAGAAAATAGCTTTTTACATTTTTGAAATATTGAGTAATTATTTTTAAACATTTCTATGCATTAAATTATTTTTTATAATCTGTTAATTATTTTATAAAATATTTTTTATCAATCCTTTAGGTATTTAACTAATAAACCTTTTTATTTTCAGGCCTAATCCTTTAATATCAGCCCAAAAAATCCTAACCTACCCCAAACCATTCTCATTCCATCCAACCCCGCCGTCATCGTTTCCCCCCATCTCTCAACTCTCTCTTAACCTAACCCTAACCCTAATCGCCATCACCGGCGTAAACCTCCCTCCTATGGTGCATCTATGTCTTCTCTAACCACCTCTGGTCTCCTACACTCCATGGCTCTTCGATTTCATGAGTCCTTGAGAAGATCTCAAGGAAACCCAACTGGTTCTGGTTTGAAACTCGTTTACCGGTCGGTCTCAAGTCATTTTATAAGTAAGGATTTATCCTTGTTTTATTTACGAATCCATGGGTCTTTTGACTGATCCTGTCATGACCCGAAATCCTAACTCAGGTCGTGATGGCGCCCAACACGGGGGTCAGGCAAGCCAACATTTGAATTTCTTGTGAATTTCCTTTATTTGGTAAAACATTCCAATACTTGCTAAATTTTAAGTTGGTAGCATTAAGTGGAAATAGTTAAATTAATCAACTTAAACAAAAGTAACCATAAAAGGACCCTAACCAATATACATACATATATATATATATATATACAGACCCAAAACAAAATATGAAATATCTATTGCGCGTGTGCTAGGAACTAGTGTCACGAGTCTACAGGCATACTAGTATAATATACAAAAGATAGAATAACTGGTCTACTGTCTGAAAGAAGTAGACAGAAATAACAAAAGACAACTCCAAAGTGCTGTCGAGGAACGCCAGAGGAATACAGCTCAGCGTGAAGTCTGGTCCAGAATATACTCTCAAGATCGGGCTCCGGTCTGATAACAAGACGCACGAGCCTCAGAACCTGTACAATTAAGTACAGAAGCGTAGCATTAGTACATAACTAAATATGTACCGAATGAGTATCCAGTCTAATCTCGAAGAAGTAGTGACGAGATGTCGACTTGACACTTACTAGGGTCCAACAATATAATTAAGCAGGATATGATAAAAGGAACATGCATATGAGGGTAATAAAGCAGTAATTAACAAAGGTCACCGCAATTCAAATAAATGCTGAAAAACAATTAAACAATCACTAACTTCGATTTCCCCCAGATATCTATCAATTCAATATTATGAAATCATTATCAGTTTAGCAACGCATAACGGGATAATGATAACCGGCCTGAGCCATCATAATAACCATATAGGTGCACTGCCGAAGGGTCGATCAGCTCGAACCATAGATGCATCTATCAACCTGCCGTGGCGTACGACCCGCTCCCATGAGAGTAGGGGAAATAACACTCTGCTCGCGGAATATAAATTTGCGAAGCGGCCGCACGCACACACAACATTTTTCCTTAATTTATTTTCCTTCAAATGAACAAATTCCCTTAATTTACCAATTCCATGATTTTCAGGAAAACAAGCTATGTATAATATGAATTCATAAAGGCATATAATTCAGATTGAAGAAAATCACAAGGCATGGTGTGAGCCTAACTACCAAGACATAACAATAACAGTCACTACGTACGGACTCTCATCACCTCGTACATACGTAGTCCCCACAAACATTAGCACATAGTTATATAATTCACCTATGGGGACAATTCCCTCTTACAAGGTTAGAAAAGAGACTCACCTCGTGTCGAACCTACTCTCCGTGTCAAAAATGCGCCCGAAACTCCAAACTCGTCTCCCAAGGACTCGAAACTAGTCAAATGTTACATAAATACGTCAATTTACAATCAAAAGTATGGAATTCTCCTATTTACTTAGTTATTTCATCTTACTTTGAAGAATCCCACAATACGTCCCCGGGCCCACATACTCGGAATTTTCGGAAAGTTTTGAAGGAATCACTTACCCATAACCTAAGGATCATTAATATATGATTTTTGTATGATTTCATAGCTAATTCGTGGGGGAATTCTCTAAAATTCGTAAAGCCCTAGGTTCTTACTCTAACCCTTGATTTACACTAATTATGGTGTTATTCTACCTAGGAATTGATGTATTAAACTAGCATTAGGGTGGAAACTACTTACCTCTTAGTAGCTAGGTCGTTGATCCCTTTTGCATGCCCAAAATCGCCCAAGGAAGAAGGTGTAGTGTTCAAAAATGGAGGTTTCCCGTATTTTAAAAGACCTCTTTGACTATAGGGATTCCACACTTGCGGCTCAAGGACCGCACCTGCGGTCTCACACCTGCGAGAAGGGTCTCGCACCTGCGGAATTGGACAAGGGGACCAGGGCTCGCACCTGTGGAGAGGCGTCCGCACCTGCGGCTCCACTCCTGCGGATCTTGATCCGCACCTGCGAGAAAGGGGCAGCCCACCTGAGCCGCACCTGTGAGGCTTGGACTGCAGGAGAGGTCCCACACCTGCGATTGGGCAACCGCACCTGCCGTCACACCAGATCTGGTGCACCAGCAGTTATAGTTGCTGGTTTTTGGCCTCGTTTTGTGGCCGAGCGGCACTTGGGCCCACCAGGTCCCCTGTTTAAATATAGCAAAAATTCCCAAATCATAATACAGACTCGCTCGAGCCTTCGGAACACCCAAAACAACGCCAAAACTCAAAATCACACCTCAAACCCCTAGAATCAAACTTAAGAACTTTAAGTTCTTGAATTCGCTAACAATGCGCCGAGCTGACCTATACTACTCGGAATGTCACCAAACTTTGCAAGCAAGTGATAAACGACATAACAAAACTATTCCCGATCTCGGAATTTCGTTCGGACCTCGATAACACAAAAACACGTTCCAAACCGAATTTCAAACTTAAGGAAACTCTTATTTTGATATTGGGAGCCAAAACGCTTCCGGGTCATCCAGAACCCATTCCGAACATATGCCTAAGTCCGAAATCATCAAATGAAGCTACCGGAACCGTTGAAACTCGATTCCGAGGTCGTTTACGCAAAATGTTGACCAAAGTCAAACTTGGCCTTAAAGGCCAACCTTAAGGAACCATGTGTTCCTATACCATTCCAAATTCTTCCACATTCCGAACCACCCGTCCCCACAAGTCATAAATCATTAAAAGCAACTACGGGAAGTATCATTTAGGGGAGCGAGGTCCTAAAACGCAAAATGACTTATCGGGTCGTTACATTCTCCACCTCTTAAACAAACGTTCGTCCTCGAACGGGTCTAGAATCATACCTGAAGTGTTGAATAAGTGTGGATATCTGCTCCGCATGTCCTCCTCGGACTCTCAAGTCGCCTCCTCGACTGGTTGGCCCCTCCATTGGACCTTTACGACAGAAACTCTCTAAGATCTCAACTGGAGATCCTTCCTGTCAATAATAGCAATTGGCTCCTCCTCGTAGCCCAACCTCTCAACCAACTGAATAGTGTTGAAATCAACCACGTAAGAGAAGTCGGCGTGGTAACTCCGGAGCATGGATACATGAATGACCGGATGAACTCCTGATAAGCTGGGAGGTTAAACAAGCTCATAAGCAACCTCTCCGACCCGCTTCAATACCTCGAAAGGGCCTATAAACCTTGGGCTCAGCTTGCCCTTCCTCCCGAATCTCATAATACCCTTCATCGGCGAGACCTTCAACAGAACCTTGTCTCTCTCCATAAATGATACGTCACGCGCCTTCTGATCCGCGTAACTCTTCTGTCTTGATTGTGCTGTGCGGAACCTCTCCTGAATCAATTTCACCTTCTCCAAAGCATCATTCACCAGGTCGGTGCCATATAACTTAGCCTCGCCAGGCTCAAACCACCCGATAGGAGAACGACATCGTCGACCATACAAAGCCTCAAATGGAGCCATCTCGATGCTGGATTAATAACTGTTATTGTAATCAAACTCGGCCAAAGGCAAGAACTTGTCCCACTGACCTCCGAAGTCAATAACACATGCCCTGAGTATGTCATCCAATATTTGAATTGTACGCTCTTACTGACCGTCATTCTGAGGGTGAAATGTTGTGCTAACATCTATCTGGGTACCCATCTCACTATGCAATGCTCTCTAGAAGTGCGAGGTGAACTGAGGACCTCGGTCTGATATAATGGACACCGGCACACCGTGCAACCGCACTATCTCCCGAATGTAGATCTGGGCTAACCTCTCAGAAGTATATGTAGTAGCTACTGGAATTAAATGCGACGATTTGGTCAACCTATCCACAATGACCCAAACCGTGTCAACCTTCGACAAAGTCCGAGGAAACCCAACCACGAAGTCCATAGTGATGCACTCCCATTTCTACTCAGGAATGGGCATCTGCTGAAGTAGGCCTCCTGGCCTCTAGTGCTCATACTTGACCTGCTGACAATTAAGACATCTAGCCATGTACTCTACTATGTCCTTCTTCATCCGCCTCCACCAGAAATTTTGTTTCAAGTCACGATACATCTTCGTAGCACCAAGATGAACAGAATACCGTGAACTGTGAGCCTTCTCTAGAATCCTCTCCCTTATGCCATCAACATTAGGGACACACAAACGACCCTGAAGTCTCAGAACGCCATCCTCGCCAATAGTAACCTCCTTGGCACCACCCTGAACCACTGTCTCCCGGAGCTCTTCCAAGCAAGGATCATCAAACTGCCGAGCCTTAATCTCTCCCGATAACGAAGACTGAGCAACCACGTGTGCTAGAACTCGGTGATTCTCTTAAAGGTCTAATCTCACCAGGCGATTAGCCAAGGACTGAATGTCCAAAACTAGAGATCTCTCCTCTGCTGCAATATAAGCCAAACTACCCATACTCTTTGCCTTCCTGCTCAAAGCATCTGCTACCACATTTGCCTTGCCCGAATGATAAAGAATGGTGATGTCATAATCCTTCAAAAATTCAAGCCATATGCGCTGCCTCAAATTAAGATCCCTCTACTTAAACAAGTGCTGCAAGCTGCGGTGGTCTGTATAAACTTCATAGGACACCCCATACAAGTAGTGCCTCCAAATCTTAAGAGCATGAACAATACCTGCCAACTCCAGATCATGCACAGGGTAATTCTTCTCATGAACCTTCAGCTGGCGTGAAGCATAAGTAATAACTCTCCCCTCCTGCATCAGCACACACCCCAAGCCAACGCGTGAAGCATCGCAATATACTGTATACATCCCAGAACCGGAAGGCAGTACTAGAACTGGTGCTGAGGTCAATGTTGTCTTGATCTTCTGAAAGCTCACCTCACACTCGTCGGACCATCGGAACGGGGTATTCTTCTAAGTCAATCTATTCAATGGGGCTGCAATGGAAGAAAAGCCCTCCACAAATCGACGATAATAACCTGCTAGGCCCAAGAAGCTCCTGATATCTGTAGATGAAGTAGGACATGGCCAACTCTGAACTGCCTCAACCTTCTTAGGATCAACCTTGATATCCTCTCCAGATACCACATGCCCCAAGAATGCCACGGAATCCAACCAGAACTTAGCATATAGCTTCTGTTCCCGCAAGGTCTGGAACACAATTCTCAAGTGTTGCTCGTGCTCTCCCAGGCTACGTGAGAAAATCAGAATGTCATCAATGAAGACAATGAAAAAAGATTCAATATACGGCCTGAACACCCTGTTCATCAAGTCCATAAATGTTGTTGGAGAATTAGTCAAGCCAAAAGACATTACCGGGAACTCATAATGGCCATATCTCGTACAAAAAGCAGTCTTCGGAACATCCGAGTCCAGAATCTTCAAGTGGTGATACCCCGATCTCAAATCAATATTGGAAAACACCCGAGCACCTTCCAACTGGTCAAACAAATCATCGATGCGTGGCATGGGTACTTGTTCTTAATAGTGACCTTGTTCAACTGGCGGTAGTCAATACACATCCGCATAGACCCATCTTTCTTCTTCACTAGAACTGGAGCACCCCACGGCGATACAATCGGTCTGATGAACCCCTTAGCCAACAACACCTCAAGCTACTCCTTCAATTCCTTCAATTCCTTCAATTCCTTTGGAGCCATACGGTACGGGGGAATAGAAATAGGTTGGGTGCCTAGGGCTAAATCAATATCACGATCCGAAGGCATGCCCCCAAGGTCTGAAGGAATACATCAGCAAACTCTCAAACCACTGGAACTGAATCAATCGTCGGAGACTCGGCGATGGTGTCACGCACATAAGCAAAATACGCCAGAGAAACCTTCTCGACCATATGTCGAGCCTTCAGGAAGGAAATAACCCGACTGGCTGCACTAACTGAGGAACCTCTCCACTCCAGCCTAGGAAACTCGGGCATGGATAAAGTATCTATCTTTGCATGGCAATCTAGAACGGCATGATAGGGAGATAGCCAATCTATGAGACAAAACCTAGAAATCAACCATGTCAAGCAACAAGAGGTCCACTCTGGTCTCAAACCCACAGAAAGTAACCACACAAGACAGGTAAATCCGGTCTACCACCACAGAATCGCCCACAGGAGTGGACACATAAATAGGAGAACCTAAGGGCTCACGAGGAACATCCAGAAAATGGGCAAATAAGGCTGAAACATATGAATAGGTGGATCCTGGATCAAATAACACTGACGCCTCTCTACCACATACTGAAATAATACCTGTAATCACGACATCTGAGGCCACTTCATCTGATCTGGCCAGAATAGCATATAATCTAGCAAGAGCACCAGACGACTGAGCCATGCCAGGATGAACAGGAGCTGACTGACCTCCCCCTGGCTGGCCTCCACCTCTAGGGCGACCCCTGCCGACATGTCCTCCACCTCTAGGTGGCCGGACCGCTGGTGCTGGACCCATCGGCTGATAACCCCGCTGCACTGCCTTGACCTAAAGCCGAGGACAAAATCTCTTCATGTGACCTGGAACCCCACACTCAAAACAACCTCCCGGTATCATAGCCTGCTACCCAGAAGAAGAACCCTGAATGGCCGGAGGGCGTTTGTACTCTCTGGCATAGCACTGAAGTAAGGACTGGAGGATCCCTGATGACCAGAATAACCGCCGGATCAACCCTGAATAGCTGGAGGGCGGTAAGAATGCTCTTGTATGGCGCTGAAATAAGGCCTCGCTGGAACACCTCGGGGAGGTGGTGGGGGTGCTGAATATTGGAGCCTGCTAGGCTGACCCCTACCAAATTGACCTCTGCCCCTAGCTGGGGCACCTCTGAAATCTCCAGAATATCTGGATCACTTATCTTGCTGCCCCTGCTCTCTGCTCTTCGACTGATAACCCTCGATCCTGCGAGCAATCTCTACCACAAGCTGGTAAGGAGTCCCCATCTCCACCTCTCGGACTGCCACAATAGGGAGTATCATGAGTGCATGACGAGACAACTCAGAAAATCTAACCTCGTAATCTGTCACTAACATCGAAACCTGCTCCAGCTGCTCAAACTGGTATCTCAGCTCTTCCCTCTCAGAGGGTGGAATATACCTGTCCAGGAACAACTGTGTGAACTGCTCCCAAGTAATAGGAGGACAATCTACAGGCATGCCGAGAATATAGGACTGCCACCATCTGCGAGCCCTGCCCTCTAACTGGAAGGTAGTGAAGTCCACTCCATGGGACTCTAATATCCTCATGTGCAGTCTGTCCCTGCACCTGCCAATAAAGTCATAGGCATCCTCGCCTCGCTCACCCCCAAAGATAGGAGGGTGCAATCTAGTCCATCTATCCAGTAACTTTTGTGGATCGTCGTCCGCAGCTGATCTAGGCTCAGGTGCTGCTGCTATAGACTGGGCCCCACCCACGGAAAGTGCACCCGGGGTCTGATATACTGTTGTTGCATGGCCTGCGGTCTGGGCAGTAAGGGTCTAGACTCCCCCTCCTTCCTGAGATGTGGCAGGATCCGCTGGAAATAAACCAGCCTGAGTCATAGTATCCATGAACCGCATCATACGACTCATGACCTCCTGAAAGCCTGGTGCGGTCATAAAGTCCACTAGGGCAGGATCTGCTGGGGGTACCTCACCCTGCTCCTTTATAGTAAGATCCTATGGTGGTGGTGCAACTGGAATAGCTCTGGGACGCCCTCATCCCCTACCTCGGGCCGGTTCCCTCCCCCAGCTTCTGCCATGGCCTCGGATAACGGGGGTAGCGGCCCCTCCCGGGTCTGGAACATCAGATGTGCGCGTCCTCACCATCTGTGAGAGAATAGAAGAGTAAGACTTAGTATGCCCTCAACTGCACGATAGATGATGAATAAAGAGAGGTTTCCTAGCACCCTATATCCTCCTGAAGATAAATACAAACATCTCTGTACCGATCCGCAAGACTCTATCGGGTTTTCTCGTGACTCGTGAGACCTACGTGAACCTAGAGCTCTGATACCATGTTGTCACGACCCAAAATCCTAACTCAGGTCGTGATGGCGCCCAACACCGGGGTCAAGCAAGCAAACATTTTAATTTCTTGTGAATTTCCTTTATTTGGTAAAACATTCCAATACTTGCTAAATTTTAAGTTGGTAGCATTAAGTGGAAATAGTTAAATTAATCAACTTAGACAAACGTAACCATAAAAGGATCTTGAACCAATATATATATATATATATATATATATATATTGGTTCAAGAATGTCTACTGCGCGTGTGCTAGGAACTAGTGTCACGAGTCTACAGGCATACTAGTAGAATATACAAAAGATAGAATAATTGTTCTACTGTCTGAAAGAAGTAGACAGAAATAACAAAAGACAACTCCAAAGTGCTGCCGAGGAACGCCAGAGGAAAACAGCTCATCGTGAAGTCTGGTCCAGAATATACTCTAAAGATCGAGCTCCGGTCTGATAACAAGACGCACGAGCCTCATAACCTGTACAATTAAGTACAGAAGCGTAGCATTAGTACATAACTAAATATGTACCCAATGAGTATCCAGTCTAATCTCGAAGAAGTAGTGACGAGAGGTCGACTTGACACTTACTAGGGTCCAACAATATAATTAAGCAGGATATGATAAAAGGAACAGGCATATGAGGGTAATAAAGCAGTAATTAACAAAGGTCACCGCAATTAAAATAAATGCTGAAAAACAATTAAACAATCACTAACTTTGATTTCCCCCAGATATCTATCAATTCAATATTTATGAAATCATTATCAGTTTAGCAACGCATAACGGGATAATGATAACCGGCCTGAGCCATCATAATAACCATATAGGTGCACTGCCGAAGGGTCGATCGGCTCGAACCATAGATGCATCTATCAACCTGCCGTAGCGTACGACCCGCTCCCATGAGAGTAGGGGAAATAACACTCTGCTCGCGGAATATAAATTTGCGAAGCGACCGCACGCACACACAACATTTTTCCTTAATTTATTTTCCTTTAAATGAACAAATTCCCTTAATTTACCAATTCCATGATTTTCAGGAAAACAAGCTACGTATAATATGAATTCATAAAGGCATATAATTCAGATTGAAGAAAATCACAAGGCATGGTGTGAGCCTAACTACCAAGACATAACAATAATAGTCACTACGTACGGTCTCTCGTCACTTCGTACGTACGTAGTCCCCACAAACATTAGCACATAGTTATATAATTCACATATGGGGACAATTCCCTCTTACAAGGTTAGAAAAGAGACTCACCTCATGTCAAACCTACTCTCCATGTAAAAAATGCGCCCGAAACTCCAAACTCGTCTCCCAAGGACTCGAAACTAGTCAAATGTTACATAAATACGTCAATTTACACTCAAAAGTATGGAATTCTCCTATTTACTTAGTTATTTCATCTTACTTTGAATAATCCCACAATACGCCCCCAGGCCCATATGCTCTGATTTTCCGAAAATTGTTTATGGAATCACTTACCCCTAACCTAAGGATCATTAATATATGATTTTGTATGATTTCATAGCTAATTCGTGGGGAAATTCTCTAAAATTCATAAAGCCCTAGGTTCTTACTCTAACCCTTGATTTAAACTAATTAGGGTGTTAATCTACCTAGGAATATATGTATTAAACCAGCATTAGGGTGGAAACTACTTACCTCTTAGTAGCCAGGTCGTTGGTGCCTTTTGCATGCCCAAAATCGCCCAAGGAAGAAGGTGTAGTGTTCAAAAATAGAGGTTGACCGTATTTTAAAAGACCTCTCTGCCTACGGGGATTCCGCACTTGCGGTCTCGCACCTGCGAGAAGGGTCTCACACCTGCGAGAAGGGTCTCACACCTGCGGAGAGGCGTCCGCACCTGCGGCTCCGCTCCTGCGGATCTTGATCCACACCTGCGAGAAAAGGGTAGCCCACCTGATCCAAACCTATGAGTCTTGGACCGCAGGAGCGGTCCCGCACTTGCGACTGGGCAACAACACCAGCGGTCACACCAGATCTGGTGCACCAGCAGTTATAGCTTCTTGTTTTTGGCCTCGTTTGGTGGCCGGGTGGCACCTGGGCCCACTCGAGCCCCCATCCAAATATACCAACATGAATCAAATCATAATACAGACTCTCTCGAGATTTCGAAACACCCAAAACAATTCCAAAACTCAAAATCACACCTCAAACCCCTAAAATCAAACTTAAGAACTTTAAGTTCTTGAATTCGCTAACAATGCGCCGAATTGGCCTATACTACTCGGAATGACACCAAACTTTGCAAGAAAGTCATAAACGACATAACAGAACTATTCCCAGTATCAGAATTATGTTCGGATCTCGATAGCACAAAAACACGTCCCAAACTACAATATGAACTTAAGGAAATTCTTATTTCGCTATTGGGCGCCGAAATGCTCTCGAGTCATTCAAAACCCATTCCGAACATACGCCCAAGTTTTAAATCATCATATGAAGCTACCGGAACCGTCGAAACTCGATTCCGAGGTCGTTTACTCAGAATGTTTACCGAAGTCAAACTTGGCCTTAAAGGCCAACCTTAAGGAACCAAGTGTTCCTATACCATTCCAAACTCTTCCAAATTCCCAACCACCCATCCCCACAAGTCATAAATCATTAAAGGCAACTACAAGAAGTCTCATATGGAGAAACGGGGTCCTAAAACGCAAAACGACTGGTCGGATCGTTACAGATCCTCCTCATCTCTACTATTTTCTGAAAACCCTAGTTTGATACTGTCGATTCTTCTCAAATCTTTGTAGATCTGAGATGATTCGATTATTATTAAGTGTTTTACCTAACAAATCTCATGTTTTAACTAATTATTTTCGATATTTATCACTCTTTCTAAACTATGGTTCATCTCGAACTGTTCTTCGAAGATTTTTCTAAACTCCTCGGTGTTTAATTAATTGTTCTTTCGTCATCCTGACTGATTTTTGCATGAATGTTCAAACCCTAGTCGATTCTATATGATATACTAATTTCTTCAGTTTTGTTTCGATATTTTGTTATATCTGTGATACAAGTCGTGTTAGTTTACTTTATTTTTGGACTTAAATATTTTCCTTGTTAAAATCCAGTATGATTTGGGATTTTTTCCCTAATTAATCCCTGTTAATAGTTCGAACATGCTTTTCTTGCTGAATTCTATATTTCTGTGAGTTTTTTACTTAGTTGATTTCTATGTAAAGAATATGAGTACTTCTTTCCCAAAAATCAGTATTCTTTGGAGATTTTACTTATTATTCCCTATTATTTTTGCTCTGTTAAAATTTGTGTGCATAGATTTTGTTTGTTTCCTTATTTATGACTTTAATTGACCACACTTGCCTTAATAAGTTTATTCGTATAGTATTGGGATTCTTACTGATTCCTTATTTGGTATAATTTGGATTCCTTACCCTAATTAACCCCATTTTTTGTTGTGACCGTTAAAGTGATTACCTAATTAAGGGGTCTATTCCGGACTCCCTTATGTAAATTGACTCTGTGATCGTTTGATTGTCCTTAATTGACTGACTTCTTATTCTCTTTACCTTATTTTCTCTACTTACTAAGTTCTATATATACACCCTTATTTTACCTCTCAAGAACACGGACGGTGGTTCAAAAACACACACACACAAACCTTCTCCCTTCTCTCTTTCTGCTACTTGTGCTTATTGTTTGTCTAGCCGGCTGAAAGCCAAGGCTAGACTGTGGAATTCTACCTACTTTGCTTTCTACATTTGCTTCCTTAACTGGTATGCTCCTATCTCAATGTCATTCTGAAGTTTAAACCTTTGTGCTCTTTATTGCTCTATAGCTGTTAAATCCATGTCTCTTTCTGCACTAGTTAATTGCTCTTGTACTTAATTGTTCTTCTGGTTTGCTGCTTTGATCAATATGCTTAAGTTCGACCCTCTCTTGTTCAGTGTTTTAATCAGCATGCCTACTTTGTTTAAGCATTCAATATGGACTTAAACAGCCTATCTACTATGTGTCTCCCCTATCTTGTAACCCCAATTAGTATGGCTACTTTGTGTGATTGAATTTTTGTGACTCTTTCTGTGTTGCTCAGCATGACTACTCCTGCATTCTGGCTCTAGTCTTTACTGACCATTACCACCTTAGTTTCAAGCATGATTTTCTTGTTAACACTTTGAAGCAGTAGTTTGTATTCTGATGCTATGAATTTGGTCGCAGGTTGTCTATCAATCCCTACTTGTTATGTGTACTTGTTGATCAATATGCTCTCCCCTTATCCATGTTTATGTGTTTCTGATCTGAGCTCTCTATGTTCCTAGCCCCCTGATCCTTATCTGTAAAGTTCTTTGTCTTCACTTAGAATTAAGTAATAATTGACTTTGAATATGGGCACTTTAGGTTTTGTGATTGTTGTTTCCTGAGTCTTTCTTCTTCTCAGAATTGCTTCCAAAAAATTGTTTTCACTCTGAACACATTTTCAAGAAATGTTTCCTTTCCTGAAATACCTTTTCACTCCTAAATGGTTTACTCTTATACTAAGTTATTCCAACTATGTCAATCACTCTCACTTATACTCTTAGATTATTTAAGTTCTTCCCCTCCAGTGTGTGTACTGCCTAGGAATCCATGAGATTCATCCGAACTCTGGCACACTAGGGGCTTGGTGTGAGCATTGCTCGGGATCCCTGAGATCCTTAGGGAACTTTGACACACCAGGATACTCTTATTGAACGTCATGAGACTATGACATCTTGGATTACTGGAAGGCCTGGTATTTCCAGGTTCACTTTGGGCCTATGCAGGCTCCCTATAGCATATCTTTCAATTATTATGTAATTCATTTATTTATGGTCTGTAAATATAATCCTCGTAAACAGATATTGGGAAAATTAGTAAAAAGGGGAGGGATTCTTATATGATTTTTGTGAGGGAAACTGGGTAGAAATCATGCTTTGAGTTTATTATGCTTATTTGCATTAGAAATCTTGCCTTAGGTTGTTATGTTTGCTTTAACTAGAAATCATGCCTTAGGATTACTATGTTTACTTTTTTTGCTTGGCATACTAAAAAACATGTTATATGCTCATTGTATCATTTGTTACGAAATTTTGCTTCTGCATGATCATGACCACATGGAAATTCTGTCATTAAGTTACTGATGTAATTCTACCGAACAAAATTTCCATTCTTTATGAGCGTTAGAAATCTTGCCATAGGACTGTATTTGTATTCGCTTTAAACTATGTCTACATCGCATAAATCAGTAACTATCATGTCTATAAAGCAACCCCACACATAGACACCATGTTATAGGGTGAATATGTATGAAATCAGTTTTGTGATGTTCAGCACCTAGAGAAGCATGTTTATAGGACGTATTTAAACTCAAATTGTTTGCTTTTCTTTAATCGATTTCGAGAATTCGGATTGCATTTTTAGACAGCATGTTATAGGGTATACTTGATCTACACCTAAGCAAGCGTATAGGTAATTAAAACCTTATAAAATTTGTAAAACTATACTTTGCTTATTTGTGAACTACCCAGATTCAACAGATTCTTAAATCAGTAGGCAAACCGATTAGGTTTCTATCGCTCCGCCTTAGTACAATGTTGCATATTCTCTGTTTGTCATGCTCACCAAGATATCATGTTCTAGGACCTTTATGAAACATCTGAAATCTTGTTGTTTGAGACGTGCTAATTACCTGTTTATTTGTGGAGGTAAACATGAGCCCTTTAATTGTTTTCTTACTTGACTGTCCTGTTTGTTCTTTGTTGTCTCCTAGATTTTTCCTTTCAAACACCTTAGGAGAGTATAGAACTACCTAAAATTAGAGGTCCTAAACACCTCCAGGTCCACAAGGAAGGGGCGGGTAATGCACACATAGAGTTCGTCTAATTAAAATGGTTTATATAACCGCTAAGGGGAGGGTAATATGGTAGTAAAAGGATATGATGACCTGTGCGCTAATGCCACGTGTAACCCCTCTAATTGAAAAGGGATTACTGGGTATTGTACATATATGACCGTATAGGCTAATAAACTTAGGACTTCCCTTATTTTTATACATATGTGTGCTTAGATTGCTTTATTTGTTAAATGACTAATTCACAAAAATGAGTTTGGTCGGGACCCACCGTTGTGGACCTCGAGGGGTGAGTAACACCTTCCCCTCAAGGTAATTTAAGGCCCTTACCCAATCTTTAGTACCAAAAACCAGTTTCTATGAGTTATTTGCAATAGGTGCCCTCACGCACCTTAAATTTGTTAGGTGGCGACTCTTCAACTTTCGTACCCCTTTCCTTAAAGGAAACGAGTTGTCCCAATGAATGTCGAAACCCCGACTTTTGCTGTGACGAGGAAAAAGGGGTCGCGACAGCATGGCGACTGTGTTGGGGATTTTTAGGCTTTTACCATAACAAACCACTTTGTGAATTAGTCTGAACATGCCTTACTTTGTTAGTACATGTGCACCCTTTCCCTTTCCCTTTATGTGAACTTAACTATTTATTTTCAAGTGTTTATTTCCTCAATACGAAACTGACTTGTTTCTTTGTTTTCCCTCTTAACCGTCTTTCAAATATAAATATTGTCTTTATTGCTTTCCTAACGTGCAAATACATGACAACATACTCTTTACTGCTGCATAAATTCTGCTAAACATCATACTCCACTCGTGCGTAAACAATCTTATAGCAACTCTTGATGAGTGGTCACGACCCAAATTTCCATCCGTTGGGTATTGTTATGGCACCTAGTCTTAGGGACTAGGTAAGCCTAACATTTAACCACAATAACAATAATAAAAGAACTTTATCAATCTCGATAATAGATATCTTGACTGAGTTTACGTTTTCCCCAAAACCCGGCAAATACAAGTCATAAGCTCTACGAAATCTTTCTACCGAATCTAAATACAACTGTCTAGAAATAAGTAAGTACAGTTGAAATAAACAGGAAGGTGACTCCGAAGCCTGCGAACGCAGCAGCAGGTTTACGTTGAGTCTCCTCGTCAATGAACCCGCACAGCTACTAAAAATAGATACCTGGATCTGCAATAAAAAATGAGAAGTGTAGTATGAGCACATCACAGCGGTGCCTAGTAAGTATCAAGACTAACATCGGTGGAGTAGTGACGAGCACTAGTCAAGACACCACTGGTCTATCAAAAAAGGCATAAATATAAGAATGACCGAAACATAATATAAATCTATATATTTTTCGATATGATTAACGGTACGATAGAATAATAAGGAAGAAAATTCAGCAATTACGATCAACGGAAAGCATAATAGAAACACGCAAAGAGAATGGAAAGAATGCAAGTCAAATGTCGAGAATCACAACCCAATAAAAACACTAGAACCTCAGCACTGCATCAATTTTATTCACATCAGACCTTAGCCAATAAACTCAATCAAGCTAGTCAAACCTTCGAGTGAAAACCTAAAAATCGCGAGTTTATTTTGAAAGCTTTAAAGATATAATCATTTCGGAAAAGAGAAATTTCTTCTTTGAAACATACATTCGCTGAATGTATATTTATATTTCTATAAAGAGGAATCTTTAAAGCATAGTCCCTTCAAAATACGTGGTATTCAAATATACTTTCAAAAATACTGCTCTTTCAAATATCATTTTTTTTTCTGCAAGACAAATACTTTTCAAATATACTTTCAAAATAGAAGTCCTTCAGACATAACTTTTCCTGGAGATAATTGCTTTTCAGCTATACATTTATATATATATATATATATATATATATATATATATATATCAATCCAAATCTCCTCAATGATAAAACCACCGGAACTCAGTCCGTAACTCAGAATTTGTCATGCAATGCAGTACAGGGGGAAAGCTTCTGAAATACGTCCGTAGTCCCAATTTAAATATGCGATGCAGTACAGGGGGAAAACTCCCGGAATCTCGTCTGTAGTCCTAATTTAAATATACAATGCAGTACAGGGGGAAAGCTCCTGGAATCTCGTCCGTAGTCCCAATTTAAATATGCAATGCAGTACAGGGGGAAAGCTCCTGGAATCTCGTCCGTAGTCCCAATTTAAATATGCAATGCAGTACACGGGGAAAACTCATGGAATCTCGTTCGTAGTCCCAATATAAATATGCAATGCAGCCACTGAAGAGTACAACTAGAATGTGTTAAAAACAACATACATTGCCACAACAGGCGCAAAAGCAACAAAGACAGAATGCAAGGTGCGATGAGCAAATCAATACAAAGACTTGAATCACAAGAATGGCAAAAACTCACTCACAAGTTGTAGCCACTTAAAGGAATTTTAAGCACAAAGAGAACAGCATAACGAGGGGAAAACAAGGCAAACATAGCAACGATTCTATATATTCAAGTTCACAACCAAAGAAACCAAATCATCCCGGTAAGGGAATAAGCTATAACCAATCTCACTTAGACAATTAGCTTCACCGAATAAACTCAGCTTGAATGAATGCTCAATAGATAGGCAACACCAAAGAAATATCATCAACATGGACGGTCATCAACTAAACCAAGTGGCACTTAAGGGAGAATTATTAGAATCACCATGTATGACTCATGGGCACGCTTGACACCAACGTATAGATATTCCAATTACTGTTAACAATTATAGGGCAAGTAATACTAATTCTAGTCAATTAGGCAGTTTATGAAGAAAATATAGCATACTAATAAAGAAGGTAAAATACTCAGTTAAGTCAAGTAAGATCGAATAGCTAGCGAATGAATCCAAAAGCATGTAATTCTAATTTAAGCAGGAAGGGATGATATTAACCACCAAGGATTCAAATGTAACAATGACAACTCATTCACAGGTAGCATAAGGACCTACGAATCCTAAAAGGCCAATCTATTAGCAAATAAGTCCGAGTACGCACTTGTCACCTCGCATACACGGACTACAATCAACAAAGAAGACTCAATCCTAGGGGGTAGTTCCCCCACACAAGTTTAGGCAAGATACTTACCTCGACGGCGACTACCCGGTACTCTGAAAAGGACTTCTCAGGCGAAAAGACCTCCGGACGGCTCAAAATCAATCTAAAACAACTTCAAAATACACATAAAACTTGTAAGGGACTATTCCGGATAATAAAGTTTCAATCTTTACAAAAATATAAAAATTGACCCAAAAGTCGACCCCTGGGCACGTACCTCGGAACTTGACAAAATTTATAAATTCCGAAGACCCATTAAATTATGAGTCCAACCATACTAATTTCATCAAATTTTGATGCTAAATCAATCTTCAAACCCAATTATTCTTTTTAGAAAAGTTTTGGATAAATACCCCAATTCTCCAATCAAAGACGAGAAGAACGCCGCAAAAATCATCTCAATCGGAGCTCTAGAACTCAAGATATGCTCAAAATACTAAAATGACGCGGTCTGGTTTTCTATACTCAGGGTTTTTCGCAAGTGCGACCAGAATACCCGCACCTGCGCATTTCCAGCTGTGAATTCCGCACTTGCGGGCCAATTTGCGCACTTGCGGCTCTGCGGATGCAGACCCAACTTCGCACCTGCGAAACACTAGCACCAGCTCTCTTCTCTGACACTAAAATAAGCATAACTTCCTCATACGATGTCCAAATTCGACGATTCTTTTTGCTATAGCTCCGTAATTATGATAGGGATCTAATGCTTCAATAAAAACAGAGATTGGAGCTCATTAGCTTAATTTGGTACCAATTATTCTTGAAGAAACGACGCTGAAACATCAAAAACGAGCGCAACACAACCCATACCTATCCGAAACTCACCCGAGCTCCTCGGGAACTCAACCAACAATTCCCACAAGTCATATATCACTACCCAAACTTAGTCGAACCATCAGAAAATCCAAAACAACACCAAAAGACCGAATCAACCTCGGATTCAAGCCTAAGAACTTTTAAACTTCCAAAATACGTCAACGATGCCGAAACTTGCCAAACCACATCCGAATGACCTGAAATTTCGGACACACGTAACAAATGACACTACGAACCTATTCCAACTTCCAGAATTCCATTCCGAGCCCGATATAAAAATTTCATCTATCGGCCGAAATCGCCTAAATTCTAACTTTCGCTAAATAACCTCAAATAACTCTACGAACCTCTAAAACTAATTCCGGACGCGCTCCTAAGTCAAAAATCATCACACGAAGCCGTTGACATTAACCAAAACTCATTTCGAAGCCATTTACACTAAAGTCAAACCTCCAGTCAACTTTCATCACTTAAGCTTCCAAAACTAAAATTTATCTCCCAATTCGACTCCGGACTATCCGGTAACTGAATCTAACCGCGCACACAGGTCGATATACACAATGTGGAGCTCCTAAGACCTTACACCACTGAACGGAGCTTAAATTCTCAAAACGACTGGTCGGGTCGTTACATTCTCCCCCTCTAAAACAAACGTTTGTCCTCAAACGTGCCAAGATTCAACTTGAACTCATCCAATCACTAATTGCACACTTACAACACACACTTGCAGGTGACCCTATGTCACCCAAGCTACATAAGACTGATGACACCATCACAACTGCAATTTAGCCTTCATATTACCACCGATAAGCCTCATACCTATACTTTCTCATCTTCTACTCATTTACAAAGGACCCAATCCTAATTCCATATCCGGCATTAGCCTCAAACAGCTGCATCGACTCAGGACTACCCCCATAAGGTACGACCATACCACATAGCACATCACACATAGGCTCAAATACCACTTTTGATCACAATAGCTGGCCGAAATCAACTCAACATTGGCAATTAACCCCACATCTGAACGGACTCTGCTCCAAACCCAATAATACTGATAATGATGCAATAAACACAAAGATTTAATTATTAAACACCCGAATTACCAAGCCACAACTAACACCACCGGGCACACATCCCGCAATCTAAAACTAGAGGAGCACATAACGAGAATGACTGAGTATGAAAATAGAAACATATAAAGGATCTATCAAAATAAAGCCCATAGGCACAACTCTATATCAATATTGACTTACCAAAAGCAATATAACAAGGAGGAAACAAAGCATATGAACACGTCACAAGGATTCCATCCTGATAAGATTTCCACCGCGGCACTCAGCCCAGTCAAAATATATCGAATCACAAATATCACGAGGACCTCACCCTCAACTCTGAATCACATACCGAAAATGTATCACACCAATTGAAATTCCTCCACTAATTTATCTCAGCTGATAAAATCATGACGCTAACTGAACTCACATCTCGATGGAGTATCAAATCACAACTCGTAAACAAAACACTTAGGAGAATCAAATAAAGCTTACCACGAATGACAACATGGACTCACTTCTAGTTTCACCACTAGCAAGGATGAATAAAACAACGGTAGACACGGGCTACTACTCATAGAATCTCCCAACAGGAGCAAATGCAAAAATAGAGTGCAAAACATGAAACTCACTCATAAATGAAACAACAAATAAGGGAAACTCGTCCTGACCAACAGAACTATAGTGAAATGCAATTGGTGCCCCTCTGTAACACATCAAAACATACATGTGTGATAATACCTGGCACAACGGCCTCCAGCCTACTATATGAAACACATCAACGGGTCGGGTCTCCCGCTCTTGGGCGCCCTCTACTCACACACCTCCTGAATCCTTGAACAATCTCTCACCATGTGGCTAACATCTCCATACTGAAAACAATCTCTTTGCCGACGTGGCTGTGGAAAACATACCATACGGATCCTCTGGGACCTATGAGTACCTGAAAAGCCCCCATGCGAAGCTGGTAATGCAAACTGAACTGGTTGACCCAAAATTCTCTACCATGACATACCTTGGTTCCATAATAAGGGCTAGTAGATTACTCCGGTCTATGAGGCCTCCTCGCCTGCCAAAACTCTCTCTCCTGATCTCGTCTTTCCTCTCGCTCCCGGTCCCACAGGCTCTCTAACCGGCGAGCGATCGCCACTACCTGCTGAAACGAGGCATCCTACTCTAACTCTCGAGTCCCATTGAACCGAATATCATGTCAGAATCTCTCAATGACTCTACGGACTCATCTTCTAACTGAAGCAACAAAACGGGGTATATATCTGGCCAACTCACTAAATCTAACGGCATACTCCAATAGTGACATGGCGCCCTGACACAACTGCTCAAACTCCGCGCGCCGAACATTCCAAGGAACTGAGGTGCAACCTCCCTCAAAACATCTATGAAAGCTGAATCCATGCTAGTGAAACTAACTCATCCAGGTTACCCCAACTCATATGTCGCCACCACTGATCAATCCACTACTTTGAACCTGAGACGTGACAAAAACAATCCAGTTCTTCTCCACAACACCCGAAGCACGAAGAGTATAGTGACACTCCCCCAGGAAACCCTGGGCACCATCTTCCGCCAACCCACTAAAAGATGGAAGTGTGGTACTTCCTGTACCTCTCAAGTCCAAGATATTCTTCCTCCGATGCTATTGCCCTAACCACGGGCTGAACTGAAACCACATGTCGGGTTGTCATGACAATTGGTACCCAACCAACATGATCTCACTACTCTGGAGTGTAGACGGTGGGAGTCTGAACTCCTCCCCTGATCCGTGAAGCAACTGGTGCACTAGAGTCAACCCTGCCTGAGTCAATGTACCAATTATACTCAACACTATGCCTAGGCTTCCTGAAGTCTGGGGTAACAACAGGCACCCCTAGTACCTATTCCCCCACTGGAACTACTGCGGCTTCTCAACGGTTGCTCTGGTATGCATATAAACTGTGGCACGTGCTCCTCTCGGCCTCTGTCTCTGACCTTTGCGACTTTTACTTCGAGGTAACATCATCAGCAATCGCAGCTCGTGACCTCACTATTGGTGAGAGAATGGAACGATGATTTAAAACTTGAAGCTCAATGAACTCGCACGATGGGAATAAGGAAGTGGGATTGTACTAATAGTTCTGTAGCCTCTCGAAGATAAGTACAGAGGTCTCCGTACCGATCTGCAAGACTCTACTAAACTCGCTTATGACTCGTAGCACCTATGAACCTAGAGCTCTGATACCAACTTGTCATGACCCAAATTTGCCTCTGTTGGGTATCGTGATGGCACCTAGTCTTAGGGAATAGGTAAGCCTAACATTTAACCACAATAAAAATAATAAAAGAAATTTATCAATCTCGATAATAGAAATCTTGACTGAGTTTACAATTTCCCCAAAACCCGGTAAATACAAGTCATAATCTCCATGAAATCTTTCTACAGAATCAAAATACAACTGTCTAGAAATAAGTAAGTACAGTTGAAATAAACAGGAAGGTGACTTCGAAGCTTGCGAACGCAGCAGCAGGTTTACCTTGAGTCTCCTCGTCAATGAACCCGCACATCTACTAACAATAGATACCTGGATCTGCACACAAATATGCGCAGAAGTGTAGTATGAGCACACCACAGCGGTGCCCAGTAAGTATCAAGACTAACCTCGGTGGAGTAGTGACAGGGACTAGTCAAGACACCACTGGTTTATCAAGTAAAAAGGCATAAATATAAGAATGACCAAAATATAATATAAATCTAAATATTTTTCGATATGATTAACGGTACGATAGAATAATACGAAATAAAATTCAGCAATTACGATCAACGGATAGCATAATAGGAACACGCAAAGAGAATCGAAAGAATGCAAGTCAAATGTCGAGAATCACAACCTAATAAAAAAAGTAGCAACTCAGCACTGCATCAATTTTATTCACATCAGACCTTAGCCAATAAAATCAATCAAGCTGGTCAAACCTTCGAGTGAAAACCTAAAAATCGCGAGTTTATTTCGAAAGCTTTAAAGATATAATCATTTCGGAATAAAGAAATTTCTTCTTTGAAACATACTTTCTCTGAATGTATATTTATATTTTTATAAAGAGGAATCTTTAAAGCATAGTCCCTTCATAATACGTGGTATTCAAATATACTTTCCCAAATACTGCTCTTTCAAATATCATTTTTTTCTGCAAGACAAATACTTTTCAAATATAATTTCAAAATAGAAGTCCTTCAGACATAACTTTTCCTGGAGATAATTGCTTTTCAGCTATACATTTCAATATATCTATATCTATATATGTTTCAATTCTAATCTCCTCAATGATAAAACCACCGGAACTCAGTCCGTAACTCAGAATTTGTCATGCAATGCAGTACAGGGGGAAAGCTCCCGGAATACGTCTGTAGTCCCAATTTAAATATGCGATGCGGTACAGGGGGAAAGCTCCCGGAATCTCGTCCGTAGTCCCAATTTAAATATGCAATGCAGTACAGGGGGAAAGCTCCCGGAATCTCGTCTGTAGTCCCAATTTAAATATGCAATGCAGTACAGGGGAAAACTCCTGGAATCTCGTCTGTAGTCCCAATTTAAATATGCAATGCAGCCACTAAAGAGAACAACTAGAATGCGACAAAAAAAACATACATTTCCACAACAGGCGCAAAAGCAACAAAGACAGAATGCAAGGTGCGATGAGCAAATCAATACAAAGACTTGAATCACAAGAATGGAAAAAACTCACTCATAAGTTGTAGCCACTGAAAGGAATGCCAAGCACAAAGAGAACAGCATAACGAGGGGAAAACAAGGCAAACATAGCAACGATCCTATATATTCAAGTTCACAACCAAAGAAACCAAATCTTCCCGGCAAGGGAATCAGCTATAACCAATCTCACTTAGACAATTAGCTTCACCAAATAAACTCAGCTTGAATGAATGCTCAATAGGTAGGCAACACCAAATAAATATCATCAACATGGACGGTCATCAACTAAACCCAAGTGGCACTTAAGGGAGAATCATTTAAATAACCATGTACGACTCACGGGCATGCTTGACACCAACGTTTAGATATTCCAATTACTGTTAACAATTATTGGGCAAGTAATACTAATTTAAGTCAATTAGGCAGTTTATGAAGAAAATATAGCATACTAATAAAGAAGGTAAAATACTCAGTTAAGTCAAGTAAGATCGAATAGCCAACGAAGGAAACCAAAGCAAGTAATTCTCATTTAAGCAGGAAGGGATAAATTAACCACCAAGGATTCAAATGTAACAATGACAACTCACTCACAGGTAGCATAATGACCTACGAATCCTAAAAGGTCAATCTATTAGCAAATAAGTCTGAGTACGCACTCGTCACCTCGCATACACGGACTACAATCAACAAAGCAGACTCAATTCTAGGGGGTAGTTCCCCACACAACGTTAGGTAAGATACTTACCATTACGGCGACTACCCGGTACTCTAAAATGGGCTTCTCATGAGAAAAGACCTCCGGACGGATCAAAATTAATCTAAAACAACTTCAAAATACACATAAAACTTGTAAGGGACTATTCCGGATAATAAAGTTTCAATCTTTACAAAAATATAAAAATCAACCAAAAAGTCGACCCCCGGGTCCGCACCTCGGAACCCGACAATTTATAAATTCCGAGCACCCATTCAATTATGAGTCCAACCATACTAATTTCATCAAATTCTGATGCCAAATCGATGTTAAAACCCAATTATTCTTTTTAGAAAAGTTTTGGATAAAATCCCCAATTCTCCAATCAAAAGACGAGAAGAAAGCCGCAAAAATCACCTCAATCGGAGCTCTAGAACTCAAGATATGCTCAAAATACTAAAATGATGCGGTCTGGTTTTCTATACTCAGGGTTTTTCGCAGGTGCGACAAAAATACCCGCACCTGCACATTTCCAGCTGTCACGATACAGATCTAATGCTTCAATCAAAACAAAAATTGGAGCTCATTTGCTTAATTTGGTACAAATTATGCTTGAAAAACGACGCCGAAACATAAAAAACGAGCGCAACACAACCCATACCTATCTGAAACTCACCCGAGCTCCTCGGGACCTCAACCAACAATTCCCACAAGTCATATATCACCACCCAATCTTAGTCGAACCTTCGAAAAACCCAAAACAACACCAAAACACTGAATCAACCTCGGATTCAATCCTAAGAACTTCTAAACTTCCAAAATACGCCAACGATGCCAAAACTTGCCAAACCACGGCCGAAATCACCGAAATTCTAACTTTCGCCAAATTACCTCAAATCACTTTACAGACCTCTAAAACCAATTTCGGACGCGCGCCTAAGTAAAAAATCATAACACGATGCCGTTGACATTAATCAAAACTCATTCCGACACCATTTACACAAAAGTCAAACCTCCGGTCAACTTTCATCACAAAAGCTTCCAAAACTGAAATATTTATCCCAATTCGACTCCAGGCTATCCGGTAACTTAATCTAACCGCGCACACAGGTCGATATACACAATGTGGAGCTGCTCAAGACCTTAGACCACTGAACGGAGCTTAAATTCTCAAAATGACTGGTCGGGTCGTTACATTCTCCCCCTCTTAAACAAATGTTCGTCCTCGAAAGTGCTAAGATTCACCTTGAACTCATCCAATCACTGATTTCACACTTCCAATACACACCTGCAGGTGACCCCATGTCACCCTAAGCTACATAATCCTGATGATACCATCACAACTGCAATTTAGCCTTCATATTACCACCGATAAGCCTCACACCTCTACTTTCTCATCTTCTACTCATTTACGAAGGACCCAATCCTAATTTCATATCCGGCATTAGCCTCAAACAGCTGCATCGACCTTAGACTACCCCCATAAGTTACGACAAGACCACATAGCACGTCACACATAGGCTCAAATAACACTTTTGATCACAATAGCTGCCCAAAATCAACTCAACATTGGCAATTAGCCCCACATCTTGACGGACTCTACTCCAAACCCAATAATACTGATAATGATGCAATAAACACGAAGATTTCATTATTAAACACCCGAATTACCAAGCCACAACTAACACCACCGGGCACACATCCCGCAATCTAAAACTAGAGGAGCACATAACGATAATGACTAAGTATGAAAATAGAAACATATAAAGGATCTATCAAACAAAAGCCCATAGGCACAACTCTCTGTCAATACTGTCTTACCAAAAGTAATATAACAAGGAGGAAACAAAGCATATGAACACGTCACAAGGATTCCATCCTGATAAGATTTCCACCGCGGCACTCAGCCCAGTCAAAATATATCGAATCACAAATATCACGAGGACCTCACCCTCAACTCTGAATCACATACCGAAAATGTATCACACCAATTGAAATTCCTCCACTAATTTATCTCAGCTGATAAAATCATGACGCTAACTGAACTCACATCTCGATGGAGTATCAAATCACAACTCGTAAACAAAACACTTAGGAGAATCAAATAAAGCTTACCACGAATGACAACATGGACTCACTTCTAGTTTCACCACTATCAAGGATGAATAAAACAACGGTAGACACGGGCTACTACTCATAGAATCTCCCAACAGGAGCAAACGCAAAAATAGAGTGCAAAACATGAAACTCACTCATAAATGAAACAACAAATAAGGGAAACTTGTCCTGACCAACAGAACTATAGTGAAATACAATTGGTGCCCCTCTGTAACACATCAAAACATACATGTGTGATAATACCTGGCATAACGGCCTCCAACCTACTATGTGAAACACATCAACGGGTCGGGTCTCCCCCTCTTGGGAGCCCTCTACTCACCTGAATACTCTGCTATAACATACCTACCTAAATCCTGGAATAATCTCTCACCCTGTGGCTAACATCTCCACACTGAAAACAATCTCTCTGCCGACGTGGCTGTGGAAAACATACCATACGGATCCTTTGGGACCCATGAGTACCTGAAAAGCCCCCATGCGAAGCTGGTAATGCAACCTGAACTGGTTGACCCAAAATTCTCTACCATGACATACCTTGGTTCCATAATAAGGACCAATAGATTACTCCGGTCTATGAGTCCTCCTCGCCTGCCAAAACTCTCTCTCCTGATCTCGTCTATCCTCTCGCTCCCAATCCCACAGGCTCTCTAACCGGCGAGCGGTGCCCACTACTTGCTGAAACAAGGCATCCTACTCTAACTCTCGGGTCTCGCTGAACCGAATATCATGTCTTAATCTCTCAATGACTCTACGGACTCATCTTCTAACTGAAGCAACAAAACGAGGTATATATCTAGCAAACTCACTAAATCTAACGGCATACTCCAATAGTGACATGGCACCCTGACGCAACTGTTCAAACTTCGCGCGTCGAACATTCCAAGGAACTGAGGTGCAACCTCCCTCAAAACATCTACGAAAATGGAATCATTGCTAGTGAAACTAACTCAGCCAGGTTACCCCAACTCATATGCCGCCACCATTGATCAACCCACTACTCTGAACCTGAGACGTGACAAAAACAATCCCGTTCATCTCCACAACACCCGAAGCACGAAGAGTATAGTGACACTCCCCCAGGAAAACCTGGGCACCATTTGCCGCCAATCCACTAAAAGATAGAAGGGTGGTACTTCCTGTACCTCTCAAGTCCAAGGTATGCTTCCTCTGATGCTACTGCCCTAACCACGGGCTGAACTGAAACCACATGTTGGGCTGTCATGACAGCTGGTACCCGACCAACATGATCTCACTGCTCTGGAGTGTAGAAGGTGGGAGTCTGAACTCCTCCCCTGATCCGTGAAGCAACTGGTGCACTAGAGTCAACCCTGCCTGAGTCAATGTACCAATTATACTCAAAACTATGCCCAGGCTTCCTGAAGTCTGGGGTAGCAACAGGCACCCCCAGTACCTGTTCCCCCACTGGAACTATTGCGGCTTCTCAACGGCTTCTCTGGTAGGCATCTAAACTGCAGCACGTGCTCTTCTCGGCCTCTGTCTCTGACCCTTACGACTTTTACTTCGGGGTAACATCATCAGGAACTGCAGCTCGTGTCCTCACCATTGGTGAGAGAATGGAATGATGATTTCAAACTTCAAGGTCAATGAACTCGCACAATGGGAATGACGGAAGTGAGATTATCCTAATAGTTCTATAGCCTCTCGAAGATAAGTACAGAGGTCTCCGTACCGATCCACAAGACTCTACTAAACTCGCTTATGACTCATAGCACCTATGAACCTAGAGCTCTGATACCAACTTGTCACGACCCAAATTTCTCTCCGTTGGGTATCGTGATGGCACCTAGTCTTAGGGACTAGTTAAGCCTAACATTTAACCACAATAACAATAATAAAAGAACTTTATCAATCTTGATAATATAAATCTTGACTGAGTTTACAATTTCTCCAAAACCCGGTAAATACAAGTCTTAAGCTCTAAGAAATCTTTCTACCGAATCTAAATACAACTGTCTAGAAATAAGTAAGTACAGTTGAAATAAACAGGAAGGTGACTCCGAAGCCTGCGAACGCAGCAGCAGGTTTACCTTGAGTCTCCTCGTCAATGAACCCGCACTGCTACTAACAATAGATACCTAGTTCTGCACACAAATATGCGCAGAAGTGTCGTATGAGCGTACCATAGTGGTGCCCAGTAAGTATCAAGACTAACCTCGGTGGAGTAGTGACGAGGACTAGTCAAGACACCACTGGTCTATCAACCAAAAAGGCATAAATATAAGAATGACCAAAATATAATATAAATCTAAAGATTTTTCGATATGATTAACGGTACGATAGAATAATACGAAATAAAATTCAGCAATTACGATCAACGGATAGCATAATAGGAACACGCAAAGAGTATTGAAAGAATGCAAGTGTAATGTCGAGAATCACAACCTAATAACAACTCTAGCAACTCAGCACTGCATCAATTTTATTCACATCAGACCTTAGCCAATAAACTCAATCAAGCTAGTCAAACCTTCGAGTGAAAACCTTAAAGTCGCGAGTTTATTTCGAAAGCTTTAAAGATATAATCATTTCGGAATAGAGATATTTCTTCTTTGAAATATACTTTCTCTGAATGTATATTTATATTTTCATAAAGAGGAATCTTTAAAGCATAGTCCCTTCAAAATACGTGGTATTCAAATATACTTTCCCAAATACTGCTCTTTCAAATATCATTTTTTTCTGCAAGATNGCAATAACAAGAAGAACAAGAAACTTACAAGTGCCACAGGATTCATGAGAGAACCTTGAGAGAGTGTTTTTAGGGTTCTAAGGTCTAAATATGATATATATATATATATATATATATATATATATATATATATATATATATATATATCTCAATCCAAATCTCCTCAATGATAAAACCACCGGAACTCAGTCCGTAACTCAGAATTTTTCATGCAATGCAGTACAGGGGGAAAGCTCCCGGAATACGTCTGTCGTCCCAATTTAAATATGCGATGCATTACAGGGGGAAAGCTCCCGGAATCTCGTCCGTAGTCCCAATTTAAATATGCAAGGCAGTACAGGGGGAAAGCTCCCGGAATCTCGTATGTAGTCCCAATTTAAATATGCAATGCAGTACAGGGGGAAAGCTCCCGGAATCTCCTATGTAGTCCCAATTTAAATATACAATGCAGCCACTGAAGAGAACAACTAGAATGCGACAAAAACAACATACATTGCCACAACAGGCGCAAAAGCAACAAAAACAAAATGCAAGGTGCGATGAGGAAATCAATACAAAGACTTGAATCACAAGAATGGCAAAAACTCACTCATAAGTTGTAGCCATTGAAAGGAATGCAAAGCAAAAAGATAACAACATAACGAGGGGAAAACAAGGCAACAAAGCAACGATTCTATATATTCAAGTTCACAACCAAAGAAACCAAATCATCCACGCAAGGGAATCAGCTATAACCAATCTCACTTAGACAATTAGCTTCACCGAATAAACTCAGCTTGAACGAATGCTCAATAGACAAGCAACACCAAAGAAATATTATCAACATGGACGGTCATCAACTAAACCCAAGTGGCACATAAGGGAGAATCATTTAAATCACCATGTACGACTCACGGGCATGCTTGACACCAACGTATAGATATTCCAATTGATGTTAACAACTATAGGGCAAGTAATACTAATTTTAGTCAATTAGGCAGTTTATGAAGAAAATATAGCATACTAATAAAGAAGGTAAAATACTCAGTTAAGTCAAGTAAGATCGAATAGCCAACGAAGGAATCCAAAAGCAAGTAATTCTAATTTAAGCAGGAAGGGATGAAATTAACCACCAAGGATTCAAATGTAACAATGACAACTCATTCACAGGTAGCATAAGGACCTACGAATCCTAAAAGGCCAATCTATTAGAAAATAAGTCCGAGTACGCACTCGTCACCTCGCATACACGGACTAAAATCAATAAAGAAGACTCAATCCTAGGGGGTAATTCTCCCACACAAGGTTAGGTAAGATACTTACCTCGACGGCGATTACCCGGTACTCTAAAATGGGCTTCTCAGGCGAAAAGACCTCCGGACGGCTCAAAATCAATCTAAAATAACTTCAAAATACACATAAAACTTGTAAGGGACTATTCCGGATTATAAAGTTTCAATATTTACAAAAATATAAAAATCGACCCAAAAGTCGACCCCTTGGCCCGCACCTCGGAACCCGACAAAATTAATAAATTCCGAACACCCATTCAATTATGAGTCCAACCATACTAATTTCATCAAATTCCGATGCCAAATCGATGTTCATACCCAATTATTCTTTTTAGAAAAGTTTCGGATAAAAACCCCAATGCTCCAATCAAAAGACAAGAAGAACGCCGCAAAAATCACCTCAATCGGAGCTCTAGAACTCAAGATATGCTCAAACTACTTAAATGATGCGGTCTGGTTTTCTATACTCAGGGTTTTTCGCAGGTGCGACAAAAATACCCGCACCTGCGTATTTCCAGCTGTAAATTCCGCACTTGTGGGCCATTTTGTGCACCTGCGGCTCCGCGGATGCGGACCCAACTTCGCACTTGCGAAACACCCGCACCAGCTCTCTTCTCTGACACTAAAATGAGCATAACATCCTCATACGATGTCCAAATTCGACGATTCTTTTTGCTATAGCTCCTTAATTATGATACGGATCTAATTCTTCAATAAAAACAGAAATTGGAGCTAATTGGCTTAATTTGGTACCAATTTCTTGAAGAAACGACGTCGAAACATTAAAAACGAGCGCAACACAACCCATACCTATCTGAAAGTCACCCGAGCTCCTCGGGACCTCAACCAACAATTACCACAAGTCATATATCACTACCCAAACTTAGTCAAACCTGCGGAAAACACAAAACAACACCAAAATACCGAATCAACCTCGGATTCAAGCCTAAGAACTTCTAAACTTCCAAAATACGCCAACGATGCCGAAACTTGCCAAACCACGTCCGAATGACCTGAAATTTCGGACACACATCACAAATGACACTACAAACCTATTCCAACTTCCGGAATTTCATTTTGAGCCCGATATCAAAATTTCACCTATCAGCCGAAATTCTAACTTCCGCCAAATTACCTCAAATCACTCTACGGACCTCTAAACCCAATTCCGGACGCGCGCCTAAGTCCAATATCATCACACGAAACCGTTGACATTAACCAAAACTCATTCCGATGCCATTTACACAAATGTCAAACCTCCGGTGAACTTTCATCACTTAAGCTTCCAAAACTGAAATGTTTCTCCCAATTCGACTCCGGACTATCCGGTAACTGAATCTAACCACGCACACATGTCGATATGCACAATGTGGAGCTGCTCAAGACCTTACACCACTGAACGAAGCTTAAATTCTCATAACGACCGGTCGGGTCGTTACAATCACCCCTAAATTCGGAAAGGCTTATTTTCGGTAAAACTAGTCGATCAACGGTGCAATCAACGGTTCCGTGCCTTTCACCATCAAGTTGTCCGCTTGAGGGTACCAGTCTAGACCCCCATAGTAACCTTACTCCTATTATAATTGTGCATGCAGCATCTTCAAACCTAGTCGGGTTAATATTTTGTCCACATAATAACCCATTAAGACAAGCCTTGTCCAAAGTCCATCAGGGTTTCCATAAACCCAACGGACGCGGCCACATTTTTTGCATTAATTTGGAGAACTAAATGCCAACACGCCAATCATGAATATATATAAATAGTCAAATCAGGTGGGGGAAAAAGGCCTAACCTTTTGTTTTGCAGAAAATGTGGCACGAGGTCCCCAGATTCAGCCTGGTCAACAACATACCACTGTATGATGATCTTTCCTCAAGCGAAAAGAGCTACTAGACTGGTGGGAGGATCTTTCCTCAAGCGAAAAGAAACATGTGAGAAAATACTTGGGCAATTTACCCTCCCTGTTGGACATTCAGCCAAACAATATGATGATCGATCTGTAACTCTATTCTGGGACAACGAGAGTGTCGTGTTCCGTTTTGGGGATATAGAAATGACACCACTCCTGGAAGAAATCGGGGGATTTGCTGGACTGCCTTGGGACATCCCTGGGCTATTGGTACCGGAGAACCGCATTGGTAAAGGGTTCCTAAAAATTATGGGATTAAAGAAGAATGCCGACTTGGAGTGCTTGAAAAAGTCCTACATACCCTTTGATTACATGTATGAAAGATATGGTCATAGCAAGTCTTACCGTACATTCCATGATGAGTTTTCTATCACTTCTCTGGGTCACATCTATCACAGAGTGTTCATGTTCATTGTATGTTTCCTGGGACTGATAGTATTCCCAATGAAAAGGGAAAGAACCCACACTAGATTGGCCATGGTCTCCAAGACTTTAATGGAGGGAATTGAGGGACATACATACACTATAATCCCCATGATCATAGCCGACATCTACCGGGCTCTGGACCGTTGTCAAAAAGGGTTCAAGCATTTCCAGGGTTGCAATCTGCTACTACAGCTGCGGCTATTGGAGCATCTTCAAAAGGGTTAGTACCGCCAAGAATTTCCTAGAAGGGCTTGGAACGATCATATTGGCTTCCATCACCCTAAGCGAATGACTTACATTCCGGACAGGTTTGCTCAAAAGGAAAGTGCCAAAGAATGGGTAGAGTTCTTCGACAATTTGACTGAAGAGCAAGTACAGTGAATGTTTGGATGGTTTCCCATAGATGAATTCATCATTAGGTTCAGGGACGCTCCTCACTTAGTGTTGATTGGGTTGCGGGGAATACACCCTTATGTTCCCATCAGGGTTATGAGGCAAGCAGGCAGGAAGCATGTCGTACCAAGGGTTACAAATATGAGCCACTTCAGAGCAGACTTTCAAGATGACGACATCCCTTACAGGTGCCAAGCTCAGCACATGTGGAAGTGCAAGATCATTGTGGAGAAGAACACCATCGATCCAGACAGGTATCACGCTGGGTGTGCACCCTTCTACCCGGCGTTATTAGAAGAAAACCTAGATGGGATAGTGAAGTCAGGAACCGGTCGAGGAAATAGGGTCATAGATGAAGATGCTGAGGCCCAAGTCAAATATAACAGACTGTGCAAGAGGGTTCATCACTCCAAGACTGAACATCGGGAGATACACGAGGCAAATATGGGGCTGATCGAGGAATGGAAGGAAATGGCTATAACCTCCAATAGAAGATAAGAATATCTGGAGCAAGGTTTGGTGGAGCTGGAAGGTAAAATGATAAAAAGGATCGACAACTGCCAGAATGTTGAAGGGAGCGAGGGAGGAGATCTGGCTAGAGCCTACCTGCTGCTAGGTTTGCGCGAGCTGGGGAACCTGGTTGATGGAGTTAGGAAGATCGAGTCGGGGGAAGGTTTTTCTGGGACCAAGTAGGCTAGATTTATTTTCTTCCCTAATTGTAATAAGGCCAAGTGCCAATAGTGACTTATCTTAATTATCTTGGTATCATTTTGGGATTCGTCTATTTTAATTAATGAAATGAGGCATTTACTGGCATCTAAGTTCTCCAAAGCAACTTGTCGCTAGGCCTACCTCGGGCACAACGAGGCTCCCAAATTAGGACACGGATTTACATTTCTACAATATGTGTTTAAATACCGCAAATACTCTTTTCAGAACCCTTACTGACTTGGCTACCTTTTTTTTTTCTTTTGGTTATTCCCATCCCCCAAAGCATTAATATTTCCTATCTCGATGAATCGAAAACTGTGACATGTAATGAGGCAACGCAACAAAAGGATAGTGATTCAGAAGAAGAGGAAGTCATACCTGAGGAAATCATCAGAGAAGTAGAGGATTTTGAGAACAAGCCTAAATCCAACCTGGACAAAATGGAGATTATTAACTTGGGAGATTCTTAAACTGTCAAGGAGACCCGCATCAGCACCCACTTATCGCCATCAGAAAAAGAAGAGTACACGCAGTTCTTGAAAGAGTATGAGGACATATTTGCATGGTCATACGATGATACTACCAGATTAAGTACATCTATTGTGGCTCACAAGTTTCCCACAAACCCAATGTGTCCACCAGTAAAGCAGAAGCTCCGGAAATTCAAGCCTGATATGAGTCTAAAAATCAAGGAGGAGGTTACTAAGAAAATCAAGGCCAAGGTCCTCAGAGTGGTCGAATATCCAACTTGGCTAGCCAACATCGTGCCAGTTCCAAAGAAGGATGGGAAGGTCAGGGTCTGTGTCGATTATCGGGTTCTCAACAGAGCCAGCCCAAAGGATGATTTCCCGCTTACAAACATACACATCCTAATCGACAATTGTGCCAAACATGAACTCTAGTCATTTATGGATTGTTTTGCCGATTACCACCAGACCTGGATGTACGAAGAGGGCGCTGAGAAAACATCTTTCATCACACCTTGGGGGTGTACTGTTATAAGATGATGCCATTCGGTCTAAAGAATGTTGTGGCCACCTACTTGAGGGCTATGAGTACCATTTTTCATGACATTATACATAAGGAGATCGAGGTGTATGTGGAAGACGTCATCATCAAATCAAAGAAAGCCACATATCATATAGCATATTTGAGGAAGTTCTTCGACAAATTGCGAAAGTATAGCTTGAAATTAAACCCCGCAAAGTGTGCATTCAAGGTTCTTGCCGGAAAGTTACTTGGGTTCATTGTCAGCCGCTGAGGGATAGAATTGGATCCATCAAAAGTCAAAGCCATCCAGGAGCTGCCACCGCCAAAGAGTAAGAAAGATGTAATGAGTTTTCTAGGATGGCTAAACTACATCAGCCGGTTCATAGCCTAGTCCATAGTTATATGTGATCCAATTTTCAAGATGCTGAAGAAAGATGCTGCAATTAGTTGGACAGAAGATTGTCAAAAGGGTATCGACAAAATCAAGGAGTACTTATCAACGCCACCAGATTTAGTCCCGCCAGAGCCAGGTAGGCCCTTGTTACTCTACCTTGCAGTGCTAGATGGAGCTTTCAGCTGCGTTCTGGGGTAGCACGACAAGACAGGAGAAAGGAACAAGCTATCTATTACCTGAGTAAGAAGTTCACTCCATATGAAGCGCGGTACTCTCTATTGGAACGTACATGTTCCGCTCTGACCTGGATAGATCAAAAGCTGAAGCACTACTTGTGTGTCTACACAACATACCTCATATCAAGGATGGATCCCTTGAAATATATCTTTCAGAAGCCCATGCCCACTGGCAAGATGGCTAAGTGGCAAATCCTGTTGAGCGAGTTCGACATTGTCTATGTGACTCAGAAATCAGTCAAGGGACAATCCCTGGCGGATCACCTAGATGAAAACCCTGTGGAAGGATAATACGAACCCCTGAAAACGTATTTTTCCAATGAAGAGATACTATTCATAGGAGAAGACATTGCTGAGTCCTACGACGGTTTGGGGATGTTCTTTGATGGAGCGACAAATTTTAAAGGAGTCGACACTAGAGTTGTTCTTGGTATCAGAAACTGGCTAGCATTATTCGGTATCTCCTATACTCAGATTTCCCTGAACCAACAACATGGCGGAGTATGAAGCTTGCATACTAGGACTTAACATGGCCATCAACATGAATATTCAGGAGTTGTTGGTAATCAGTGATTCAGATTTGCTTGTGCACCAGGTACAAGAAGAATGGGCCACCAAGAATTCCAAGATATTGCCATATCTGCACCATGTGCAGGAATTGAAGAAGAGGTTCACGAATATAGAGTTTCGGCATGTTCCTAGGATTCAGAACGCGTTTTCCGATGCATTGGCCACTTTTTCATCCATGATACAGCATCCCGACAAGAAATTCATCGATCCTATCCCAGTAACGATCCATAGCAAGCCAGCATAACCCATGTTGAAGAAGAAACAGAAGGGAAACCTTGGTTCCACAATATCAAAGAATATTTGGCAAAAGGAGAATACCCGGAGCATGCAAATCATACTCAGAAACGTACGCTTAGGAGGTTGTCCAACGGTTTCTTCCATAGCGGAGGAACCCTGTACAGAAGAACTCCTAATTTGGGATTATAGAGTTGTATCTACGCAAAAGAAGCTTCTAAATTACTTGAGGAGATACATGTTGGGACCTGCTGCCCGCACATGAATGGCTTTGTCTTAGCCAAGAAGGTACTTAGGGCCGGTTATTTCTGGATGACCATGGAGACAATGCATCCTGTATGTCCGAAAGTGCTACCCATATTAAGTACGTGCAGATATTATAAAAGTGCCGCCAAATGAGCTCAATGCAACAAGCTCACCTTGGCCATTCTCCACCTGGGAATGGATGTCATCGGTCCAATCGAGCCCATCGGCTCAAATGGGCATTGGTTAATCTTGGTAGCTATTGATTACATCACAAAATGGGTCGAAGCAGCATCTTTCAAGGCAGTGTCTAAGAAGGTCGTGACAATGCCGCCAATCTCAACAATGACCTGATAAAAGCCATGTGCGAGACTTTCAAGATCAAGCACAGAAATTCCACCGCCTATAGACCTAAGATGAACGGAGCTGTAGAAGCTCCCAACAAGAACATCAAGAAGATACTGAGAAAGATGGTAGAAAATCACAAACAGTGGCACGAGAAGCTGCCATTCGCTTTATTGGGATACCGTACCACAGTTTGCACATCAACCGGGGCAACTCCCTACCTTCTGGTTTATGGTACTGAAGTTGTTATTCCTGCTGAAGTGGAGATTCCTTCCTTGAGGATCATACAAGAAGCTGAACTCAACGATGCAGAATGGATAAGGAGTCGTTATGGGCAATTAGCACTCATAGACAGAAAAAGAATGAATGCAGTGTGTCACAGGCAACTTTATCAAAACATGATGTCCATAGCCTTCAACAAAAGAGTCAAGCCGAGACAGTTCACACCGGGGCAGCTGGTGTTGAAGAAGATATTCCCGCATCAAGATGAAGCCAAAGAGAAATTCTCTTCCAATTGGCAAGGTCCTTACATGGTTCACAAGGTACTGACAGGAGGAGCCTTCATACTTGCAGAAATGGACGGAGAAGTCTGGCCAAAATCGATCAATTCAGATGCAGTCAAGCGATACTATGTGTAATTGTGTATGTTTTCCGAAAATGATGTAAATTAAACTACACTCGACCAGATTCCCATTTATGAGAGGATACGTAGGCAGCCCTGTGGGTTCGGTCAGAATTCAATAAAAATCTTATTTCCCTCCCCCCCCTCCCCCCCACCACCACCACAATCAGAAACTGGGGCAGAATTTTGAGGAGGACCCTAAAAATTCCGAAGCAAGTTCAGCCGATCGCAACATGTACAGCCGTCAGGGATACCTACCCATCTAACTTTGGAAGAATTTTGAGGAGGACCCTCAGAATTCTAGAGCAAGAGAAGTCGCAATGTCCCCGATCGTGTCACAGTCACTGGTTCATCTGACCAATTTCTTATATATATATTTTACTACGTCTTTGAAACTTATGCATGTTTCTTGTAAAATAACTCTGTTTAGAAAACTCTACCCCCAATGATTTGAACAGGATCTTCATACTAAGGAAAGCAAAGCCAAGCAAGCCGACGGAGGCACGAACCGACCTCCCCCTTTATAGAACTCACAATTTTTCTTTGGATGCGGGAACGAAGAATATACATGCCTTGAAATCACAATCTTCTGAAATCTACTACCGGCTAAGAAAACTCTGCTATCATCTGCAATTTATTCTATTTTTTGCATGGTACTAAGCCTTATCCCGAAACCTTGCATGAGACTAAGCTTTATCTCCATACTTGCATGAGGCTAAGCCCTGACTCCATATCTGCATAAGGATAAGATTTGCCTTCCACTTGCATGGGACTAAGCTTTGTCCCAAAACCTTGCATGAGACTAAGCTCTGTTTCCATCTGCATGAGGCTAAGACCTGCGTCCATATTTGCATGAGGCTAATCCCTGACTCTCCATTTTCATAAGGATAAGCTCTACCTTCCATCTGCATTGGACTAAGCCCTGTCTCGATTCGTGCATGAGACTAAGCTATGTCTCCATCTGCATGAGGTTAAGCCCTGCCTCTCCATTTGAATAAGGCTAAGCCCTGCCTTCCATCTGCATGGGACTAATCCCTGTACTGAATCTTGCATAGGGCTAAGCTATGCCTCCTACTTGCATAAGGCCAATCATTGCCTTTCTATTTGCCTAGACTAAGCGTTGTCTCTCCGGCACTATCCATTTGCTTTTCCTTCGGGCTAAGCTCTTCCCTCAATTTTCACAAGACTAAGCCTTGTCTTGTTGCTCTTGACATCATATTATTGCATCTCAGGGGCTGAAATATCGCCAACTTGTCCGAAGGTGTCATAGTCTGAAGGCATCATCCTCATAGCCGGAAGACACCATGTCATGGATTGAGGATCTCTCAAATTTGCATATCATTATTCAAAGGCGTCATGGTTCGTAGGCATCATTTTTATGGCCCGAGAACATCATTTCATCGCCTGCGAATACCTCACTGAACAACTCATGGCCCAGGAAACCATGGTCTAAGGACGTCATCCTCAATCGTCCAAAGACAATTCTCATGGTATGAAGGGAATTTGAATCATGTTTAATTTTCCGCACAAATATATGCTTGTAGTATATATTTACTTGCAGGTGATCCGATAAGCAACCGCTACCCCAACAGGAGCAATCCCGCTCTAGTTCCTTCAAATTATCTCAAACCTTGACCGCTCATTATAACCATTTTACAACCCGTTCCAAAACCCCGTGTCCGTTCTTGTGATAACTTCATCGGTATATTTCGCCGACGAATCCAGAACTACACACGGCATGATTCCTGTAAAACCAAGGATATATAGGCAGCTCAGGAACTAGAGTGCGGCTTAAATCTCTCAAACCATCTCGCTCGGTAAAAATTGGCCATCATATCTTTACCCGACAACTCTTTCATCCTTCCTGGATAAAGAGGGGCAGCTGTTGATACCCAATTTTTCCCCATAATATTTTTTAAATGCATGTATACCTTCAAAACTATGCATTCGCATCAATTAAGATTTTTCCATAATTGCTACATTTTTTAAATTAATTTATCCCAGTATTTTATTCATATAAATAATTAAAAATTGCATCACAAAGGACTTTATAACAATTTCATGGTATACTTTTGCCATTTATATTCATATTAAGCTCAAATTATTTCATAAGTAGCCATATTTATATTTTTTAGTTACAATTGCAATAACTTTGCAATTATAGCTCATGCGTGCATTATTGCAGTATTTTACCAGAAAATAGCTTTTTACATTTTTGAAATATTGAGTAATTATTTTTAAACATTTCTATGCATGAAATTATTTTTTATAATCGGTTAATTATCTTATAAAATATTTTTTATCAATCGTTTGGGTATTTAACTAATAGCCCTTTTTATTTTCAGACCTAAACCTTTAATACCATCCCAAAACCCCTTTAATATTAACCCAAAAAGCCAGCCCAAACCCCTCAGTCCCAATCTACACCTGCCCGACTGAATACCCTGTTTAATCGTGGTCGTTGATCTTTTAGATCAACAATCCACAACCCTTATTACCATAATTAATCCTAACCTACCCCAAACCCTTCGCATTCCCTCCAACCCCGCCTTCATCGTCTCCCCTCATCTCTCAACTCTCTCTCAACCTAACCCTAACCCTAATCGTTGTCACCGGCGTAAACCTCCCTCCTATGGTGCTTTTATGTCTTCTCCGACCACCTCTGGTCTCCTACACTCCATGGCTCTTTGATTTCATGAGTCCTTGAGAAGATCTCAAGGAAACCCAACTGGTTCTGGTTTGAAACTCGTTTACCGGTCGGTCTCAGGCCATTTTTCGTTTGTAAGTAAGGATTTCTCCTTGTTTTATTTATGAATCCATCAGTCTTTTGACCGATCCTACTCATCTCTACTATTTTTTGAAAACCCTGATTCAATATTGTCGGTTCTTCTCAGATCTATATAGATCTGAGATGATTCGAGTATTATTTAGTGTTTTCCCTCAAAAATCTCCTGTTTTAACTAATTATTTTCGATTTTTATCAGTCTTTCTAAACTAGGGTTCATCTCGAACTGTTCTTCGAAGATTTTTCTTAACTCCTCGGTGTTTAATTAATTGTTCTTTCGTCATCTTGACTGATTTTTGCATGAATGTTCAAACCCCAGTCGATTGTGTATGATATACTAATTTCTTCAGCTTTGTTTCGATGTTTTGTTATTTCTGTGATACCAGTCGTGTTAGTTTACTCTATTTTTAGACTTAAATGTTTTCCTTGCTAAAATCCAGTATGCTTTGGGAATTTTGCCCTAATTAATCCTTGTTAATAGCTCGAACCTGCTTTTCTTGCTGAATTCTTTATTTCTATGAGTTTTTTACTTAGTTGATTTCTATGTAAAGAATCTGAGTACTTCTTTCCCAAAAATCAGTATTCTTTGGAGATTTTACTGATTATTTCCTATTATTTTTGCTCTGTTAAAATTTTTGTGCATAGATTTTATTTGTTTCCTTATTTATTACTTTAATTCACCACACTTGCCTTAATAAGTTTATCCGTATAGTTTTGGGGTTCTTACTGATTCCTTATATGGTATAATTTGGATTCCTTACCCTAATTAACCCCCCTTTTTGTTGTGACTGTTAAAGTGATTACCTCTAGTTAAGGGGTCTATTCCGGACTCCCTTTTGTGAATTGATTCTGTGATCATTTTATTGTCCTTAATTGACTGACTTCTGATTCTCTTTACCTTATTTTATCTACTTCCTAAGTGCCATATACACACCCTTATTTTACCTCTCAATAACACAAACAGTGGTTCAAAAACACACACACACACACAAACCTTCTCTCTTCTCTCTTTCTGCTACTTGTGCTTATTGGTTGTCTACCGGCTGAAAGCCAAGGCTAGACTGTGGAATTCTACCTACTTTGCTTTCTACATTTGCTTCCTTAACTGGTACATTCCTATCTCAATGTCATTCTAAAGTTTAAACCTTTGTGCTCTTTATTTCTCCATAGCTGTTAAATCCATGTCTCTTTCTAGACTTGTTAATTTCTCATGTACTTAATTGTTCTTCATGTTTGCTGCTTTGATCAATATGCTTAAGTTCTACCCTCTCTTGTTCAGTGTTTTAATCATCATGCCTACTCTGTTTAAGCATTCAATATGGCCATAAAAAGCCTATCTACTTTGTGTCTCCCTTATCTTGTAACCCCAATTAGTACGGCTACTTTGTGTGATGGAATGTTTGTCACTCTTTCTGTGTTGCTCAGCATGACTACTCCTGCATTCTGGCTCTAGGCTTTACTGTCCGTTACAACCTTAGTTTCAAGCATGATTTCCTTGTTAATACTTTGAAGCAGTAGTTTGTATTCTGATGCTATGAATTTGGTCGCTGGTTGTCAATCAATCCCTGCTTGTTCTGTGTACTTGTTGATCAATATGATTTCCCCTTATCCATGTTTATGTGTTTCTGATCTGAGCTCTCTATGTTCCCAACCCCCCTGATCCTTATCTATAAAGTTGTTTGTGTTCACTTAGAATGAAGTAATAATTGACTTTGAATATGGGTACTTTAAGTTTTGTGATTGTTGTTTGCTTAGTCTTTCTTCTTCTCAGAATTGCTTCCAAAAAACTATTTTCATTCTTAACACATTTTCTAGAACTGTTTATATTCCTGAAATACCTCACTCCTAAATGTTTTACGCTTATACTATATTATTCCAACTATGTCAAGAACTCTCACTTCTACTCTTAGATTATTTAAGTTCTGCCCCTCCATTGTGTGTACTGCCTAGGAATCAATGAGATTCCTCCGAACTCTGACACACTGGGGTTGGCCCTTCCACACTGCACATAATCACTTCTCTATTTAAGAAAGGGGCTTGGTGTGAGCATTGCCCGGGATCCTTGGGGAACTTTGACACACCAGGATACTTCTATTGAACATCATGAGAATATGGCGTCTCGGATTATTGGAAGGCCTGGTATTTCCAGGTTCACTTTGGGCCTATGCAGGCTCCCTATAGCATAGCTTTCAGTTATTATGCAATTCATTTATTTATGGTCTATAATAATAGTCCTTGTAAACAGATATTGAGGAAATTAGTAAAAAGGGGAGGGATTCTTGTATGACTTTTGTGAGGGAAACTGTGTAGAAATCATGCTTTAGGTTTAATATGCTTATTTGCATTAGAAATTTTGCCTTAGGTTGTTATGTTTCCTTTCACTAGAAATCATGCCTTAAGATTACTATGTTTACTTGTTTTGCTTGGCATACTAGAATACATGTTATAGGCTCATTGTATCATTTGTTATGAAATTCTGCTTCTACATGATCATGACCACTTGGAAATTCAGTCGTTAAGTTACTGCTCTAATTCTGCCTAACAAAATGTCCATTCTTTATGAGCATTACAAAATCCTGCCTTAGGACTGTATTTTCATTTGCTTTAAACTATGTCTACATCGCATAAATCAGTAACTATCATGTCTATAAAGCAACCCCACACATAGACACCATGTTATAGGGTAAATATGTATGAAATCAATTTCGTGATGTTCAGCACCTAGACAAGCATGTTTATAGGACGTATTAAAACTCAAACTATTTGCTTTCCTTTAATCGATTTTCAGAATTCTGATTGCATTTTTAGACAACATGTTATAGGGTATCCCTGACCTACACCTAGGCAAGCCTGTAGGTAATTAAAACCTTATAAAAAACTTGAAACTCTACTGCGCTTATTTGTGAACTGCCTAGATATCATGTTTTAGGACCTTTCTGAAACATCAGAAATCTTGTTGTTTGAGACGTGCCAATTACCTATTTAGTTATGGAGGTAAACATGAGCCCTTTAATTGTTTTCTTACTTGAAAGTCTTGTTTGTTCTTTGTTGTCGCCTAGAGTTTCCCTTTCAAACACCTTAGGAGAGTCTAGAACTGCCTAAAATTAGAGGTCCTAAACACCTCCAGGGCCACAAGGAAGGGACGGGTAATGCACGCATAGAGTTCGTCTAATTAAAATCATTAATATAACCGCTAAAGGGAGAGTAATTGGGTAGTAAAAGGATATGATGAAATGTGCGCTAATGCCATGTGTAACCCCTCTAGTTGGGGAAGGATTATCGGGTATTATACAGGTATGATCCTATAGGCTAATAAACTTAGGACTTCCCTTATTTTTATACATATGTGTGCTTAGACTGCTTTATTTGTTAAATGACTAATTCAAAAAAATGAGTTTGGCTTGGACCCACCGGGTTGGACCTCGAGGGGAGCCTAACACCTTCTCCTCAAGGTAATTTCAAGCCCTTACACAATCTCTGGTAACACAAACCGGTTTCTATGAGTTATTTGCAATAGGTGCCCTAACGCACCTTAAATCTGTTAGGTGGGGACTCTTCAACTTCCATACCCCTTTCCCAAAAGAAAACGAGTTGTCCCAATGAATGTCGAAACCCTGACTTCCGCTGCGAAGAGGAAAAAGGGGGGCGCGACTATGTGGATGCGACGTTCTTCAATGGTATGACCTTTCATGCCTGAATGATAGGCACAACTTTTGTTGGGGTTGATCAAATGGGATGAGCTTTCGGACACTACTACAGGACAGGGGTGATGGAACCAGTGGCTTTTAGTCTCTCATACAGCAAGGCTATGGGTTCAGCAAGAGGGGTATATTTCTTGGGTGGTCTCCGGTCAAAGTTGGTTGGGTCTAGGATAGTTTTATTGCGCATGTAGGGGTGAGTGATAATATGTCAGCTGGATGTTATAGGTGTGGTAGGTGGTAGAAAGATAGTGGTATTTTAGAGATGATGGATGATATACTCACATGGGTACTTGGTAAATGAGTTGAGAAAATAGATTACCCGTTGACAGAAATAACGAAACAACAAAAATAGATTACCTGTTGACAGAAAAATAAGAAATCCCATCAAATATACTAAAAAGATAAGAATCTTTATGCAAGAGTTATGGAAGCCCAGCTTAACTAGAGAGTTTGGGACATGATTTCATTTTTAGATTAGTAATTAATTTTATTTATTATGAATGATCCAATATAAAGTAAAATTCATTTATGTTTGTCCATATATAGAATTTAAACGTTTGCGGCAATATATGTATACTCCGTTCACGAAGTAATGTTGTTAATCAACAACTGATGCCATGCTTTATGAATGTTCTTCCTTTTTGGTCTTTTCCTTAATACAAGACAAATCCATGTATTCCTTCGTCAAGATAATTAGATACATGTTCTGGGGTGGAGCTATACATATTACTGTAATTTGTTTTTGCCTCTACTTACCAACTTATCCTCTTACTATCTTCTCTTTAGTTGCTAAAGTGAAGGTTTCTCTTAACATGAGTTTGTTTTCTCTTCTAATGGTTTTTAGACTTTAGTTACGGAATGATATGTGAGGCCAATTAATATGTCAACTATGTACGAAAACGTTAAATAAAATGAGAATGTCACGATCCAAAATCCATGAGGTCGTGATGGCGCCGGACACCACTGTCGGGCAAGCCAATCATTAATTAATAGAAGTGAAATTTCCTGTTTTAGCACTTTCGAAATCGTTACTTTTCATTTTTATACATAACATCTATATAGAAATCCATTTCGTAGGAAAAGCAATAGTTCATTTATGTAAAAACACAACCCAAATACATATATCCCAGAACCCAGTGTCACAAGTGCATGAGCAGATTCTAAGAGTTTATACAATTACTACAAAGCTTGTCCGAAATATAGATTGGACAAGTAATTTAGAAATAAAAATACAGTACATAGAGGGAGACTCTGTCAGCTGCGGGACGCCTCCGGATAATGCAGCACGTCTAAGTCTCCGAGTGAACCACCGCTAAGGGTGTACCTGTGCAACAAAAATGCACAGCAAGTGTAGTATGAGTACGAAAACAACGTGTACCTAGTAAGTATCCCGCCTAACCTTAGAGAGGTAGTGACGAGGGGTCAAATTTGACACTTGCTATAAGTCAGTCTAGTATAGTCTAAGTGAGAAGCTAAGCATGAGTATCATAATCAATTAATCAAATAATCGAAAATTAGAAACGTCAATAAATATAAACTTGTTCCACATTTTTCACATAAATCCTCCTTCTTTTAAACTGGCAACTCAATATACTTAGGCCAATATACATGTATAAATCACAGGAAAATACGCAACATTTATCATGTGCAACATATATGCCGAGGGTCGAACGGCCGGAACCAACAATAATAAATTATGCAATGCCGAAGGGTCGAACGGCCCGAACCATAGATGTATCTATTCACCTCGCTCGCGAATCGATCATGCGACGCGATTATACATATAAATAAATACGGCTAACCTGCTCGCGAATCATACATGCAACTCAGGTGCTCATATGTACACGTATTCACACAATAGATTCATATTTCATCAGGAAGACAGCTTCTCAAATTCAAGTGATAAAATTCTCTTTAGGTGAACATGAAGATATAGTTTAAAACATTTCTGGAAAAAATCTTCAGCCAAGTTTTAATAAGGTTTTAAACACATCACTGGTTCCTCAGGAACACAATCATACAAGGAAGATTCCATTTTTCTTTTAAAATGATTGAGGAAAGTAAGTTAAGGTTATTTCAAATATTCAATTCCTAACTTGGTAATATCACCAGACAAATAACTTTTATAGGATCACAAGTATAACAATTAAGGCATGATAGTGGGTCATAGACTACCCGGACATGGCATAACAGTAGCTACGCACGGACTCCCGTCACCTCGTGCGTACGTAGCCCCCGCAAGTAATTTCATATATTTATTTAGCTAACCTAGGGAGACAATTCCCCCTCACAAAGTTAGAAAGGAGACTTAGTTCGCTCTGAAATTCCGTAAACGGCCTCCAAGCCTTCCCGACGACTCCAATCGATGCACAACGCTCCAAAAATACCCAAATGATGATAAACCAATGAAACTATACTCAGTTTTTTGCTAAAAGTTCAGATTATATAATTTCCCAACTCCGCTTAGTGGAATGACCAAAATGCCCTCGGGCCCACGTGCCGAAATTTCTCGAAGATAAGCTCTACCCATAGATTTACTAGCTCAAATATACAGTTTACTCCTAATTTCATGCTCAAATTCGTAGTTAAATCCAGTTTATCAAGTTTCTAGGTTTTCTCCAGAATTCCCGAATTTTCCACCATTTTCATGTTCAAATCCATGTAATAATCTTGTATTTAACTTAGAAACATGAAGAAGTTACTTACCTTGTGATTCATGACGAAAATCTTCCCTTGAGGCTCCTCCAAAATCGCCCAAACCAAAGAAGAAGTGAAGAAATGACCAGCAAATCTCGGTTTTAAAATATTCTGTCCAGGTCGTTTTCCGCACCTGCGATTCTGCATGTGCGACCAAACCTCCGCACCTGCGGCTCTCCTCAGCTCGAGCCAAGTCCGCACCTGCGAGGTCGCACCTGCGCTCCCAGTCGGACCCCCAATTCTTCGCACCTGCAGCTCCGCAACTTCTGAAATTCCATCGCAGGTGCGGTCGCACCAGATGACAGCAACTTCAGCTCTTTTCAAACTTCAACTTTCGATCCGTTAACCACCGGGGATCCACCCAAGGCCCCCGGGACCCCGTCCAATTACACCAACCTATCCCGAAACATAACACGGACTTGCTCGAAGCCTCAAAACACATAAAACAACATCGAAACGACGAATCGCTCTATAATCCAAATCTTTAAGACTTAAGAAATTTCAACTTCCACATCCGATGCCGAACCCTGTCAAATCACGTCCGATTGACCCCAAATTTTACACGCAAGCCATATTCGACATTACAGACCTTCTCCAACTCCCGTAATTGCATTCTGACCCCGATATCAAATTTCCCAATTCTAGTCAGATTCTTCAAAACCTTCAATTTTTTCTATATTTAGCCAAATGACCTCCGGACATCCGAATTCACTTCCGATCGCGCTCGCAACTCCAGAATCACCATACAAAGCTATTCCCAGACTCAAAATCCCAAACGGACGTCAATATCTCTGAAATGCTCTTCAAGCCAAACTTAGGAAATTCCTTCAAAAATGCTAACTTCCACATTATACGCCGAAACGCTCCCGGGTTATCCAAATCCCGATCCGGACATACTCCCAAGTCCGAAATCATCATACGAACCTGCTGGAACCTTCAAATCCTTATTCCGAGGTCGTTCACTCCAACTTCCATTCTGAGTCGATTCTTCCAACTTAAGGCTTCTAAAATGAATATTTTCCTTTCAATTCAACTCGGATCTTCCTGAATTTCTATTCCGACCATACGCACAAGTCAATATACCTGAAATGAAGTTGATCATGACTTCCAACCGCTAAACGACACGCTAGAGCTCAAAACGACCGGTCGGGTCGTTACATTCTCCCCCACTTAAAACAGACGTTCGTCCTCGAACGTGCCAAGAACTGCTCCGGAGTTATGTGAATTCATTGTTTAACACCTTGTGCACCTGCCCGTGTTACTACAACCCCGCCGAGCACACAAGCTTGATCAAATCTGAAGATATCCTCTTCTTATTCATACAATAAGTTCCGAACTCAGTTCCAACACCTGAAATTCTCTGCCATGCCTGATTCTAATATTTGAACACCGTATCAACTACCACACGAGGCACCAGAACACAACTGCATGCCTTTGCTTAATCAGCACCATACACCCCCTGATCCATTATCTGACCACAATGACGCTCCCTGAACCTTAATAGCCATAATTCTGTGAATTTGATGCTCTCAGGGCACCTTATAAGATACCTTCATACATTCTGCTATAACTCTGACGATATCACCACAACGGAGGAGATGTGTAGAAAATTCTAACCAATTGCAGAGTTAACCACACATTGACATCTTTTCTCTTGACTTAGATCATCATTTCATTACAAACCAAATAATGGTGATTGACCTGTAATATATTTCACATAATCTCATCGCACCGATCCCTGATCCATAATTCTCGTCTCACCCAGTATGAACTGCTCAGATAACCAATCATCCCAGACATAACCAACAGTCTCAAATGATTCCACCATGCGCCAATAGGCCACAGTTCGAACATGATACATGATACATAAGACATGACTCTGGAAGGGACTAGTTAACTCATGCAACGAATATGAACTTTCCTCAGAAGATAGGAAGTCAAACATAAGAAATAAATAATAATAGGGAATCGTATTCAACATCACTCTGTTGCGGCGTGCAACCTAATCCAAATAACATACCTGTGGCGACGTGCCACCTGATCCCATCATAAGATTTACATAAGGAAATATACACGGAGCTGAATTGCTCACTATTACAAATTACTAAAATCGGTCACAAGCACGCTGAGTGCATAATACCATTCTGGGGAGACTGATAGAGCCATATGCTACACAATGGGAGCACAACTGAGGTGCGATATATAAAATCTGAATCTCGAGAACCATCCTGCTCCCATAACCTCATCACTAACGGAATCTCAATACATAAGAAATTATCAAGCCGTTTCACAACTCACACGGCACAATCATAATATCATGTGAATTTGACGAAGAAGGGCCAACACCTGATATCCCAATACCCCTCCTTGAGGAGCGCTATACAAAAATGAACACATCTGACTCGCATAAAGCCCATAGTCTTGTTTAAATCCATTCATTCGCTTCAAGTCGATTCTGCTCGCACTGAACTAGGCTGATAGCCTTACCTGGGTCCGTAATAACCCACCTTTTCCTCATAACCCACAAGAGAAACCATCATAGCAGGGACAAACACCCCACAATCCACAACCAACTGGACCGAACGCCCTCAAGGAATATATTCTCAAATAAGCAATATTGCACTTCCTTATACTTGGTCCAAATCTTCAATTAATCAGGTGACTACAAGTCACACTTATATAATCTTCCCGTGGCCACACTCCCACGACTTTTCACACAGGTAGCCAGTATGCGAATCCATACCACTGACCACCCTAAGGCTGCAAAACAATTCAAGGACCCGTAATCACGATACAAAGCCTCTTTTACCAAACACCGATCTCAGGTGACACTGAAGACAACATCAGCTTATTCTTAACATTCAAATCCTTGTTCTTGGTCCTCTAAGCCCGTGACATCCTTGTCAACACCGAACTGCAAATCTCGATTCTTACTTCCAGTTACATACTGCTTACTTCACCTAACGTGCCGATAAGGGATGGCATAGGAATTCCATCATAAATCTTGAACCACTAATAGGGTGAACACTTCATCACATATATAAATCTTTTACCCACCTCAAATCATGAGAACCATAGCAACACACAAGTGAGTTCTCACCCTCACAATACATACAAATCCTTAAGTAGTGGACTAAACCCCCTAACCTTCTGGGATTCGTCTACACCAGACAGGTCATAGCACTTGAATGTGTCCAACTGAAATCTATTACGACGGACGACAAGCCCCACACATATCTGTATAAACCATACACATACTCAATCACACCGAAGGAACTGATCACTGGCGTACAGGCGTCGTTCCATCATGGCTAACCAATCCATCTTCTTTTAATCATATTTAATTTCCTCAGGATAATAGTAACTTCTTTCAACTCAAACCTCACTCATCCTAAGTGACCTTGATTCACAAGACCATGCTGCCTAAATCCCGCAACCCGTCTCACAACCTCCTGATAATCTTTCTACAACCCAGAGTTTATTTCTCTCACTCCTCCAACACTATCTTGCGTGGTGAAAATAACATACAATACTCCAACTATTTTCGTTCTTCTCAGAGATTATACTGCAAAAGTTCGATTCTTAATCACACTGCTACTTGAAACCCTTAAACACCACAGTCTCTAGATTTCAAATTCACTAGGACCGCTACTGAGAGTCACCCACTCTGACGGGCCCCCGAATACAATCAACTCCAAGGCTCTTCTAGCACATGAACATGCTCTCAATGAAGCACGTGACTGAGTCACTTCCCTTACAACTTGCCTAAGACTTAGGCACAAATTCTTAATCTTCCAGAGCCTAACCCTGGTCCGATAGGACCAACTTCGCACATTTTTATCATATGCCATGCTCGATTACCGCTTTACTCCTCCCTCTTAGCTGTAACAACTTGCCAATACACCGAAACTTCCGAAATACCATGAGGACGCAACCCTACAACCCAACTGCAGGTGGTGGGACTCCCCCACTTAGCCCGAAGCCACACCCTGCACTACTCCAGACACTGCTGAGACATGTTCTTCTTGTTGACATGACCTTGCTCAACCAATCCGTCCAATTCTTCCGAATTTCCCTGTTAGCATTCCCCAAATATTCAATTCTCTAGCACCATTTACACATTCTGCTTCCTACCGACTAGCCACTGGGATACCTCGCAGAAACTTGCCAACCCTACTACCGCTATCCTACTCACAGAAGATAACCCACTTGTGGAAACTCACCAACCGACACCTTCCACTACGCTGTGAGACACACTTTCGAAGACATCACCCCCATCCTAAGCTTGTCCTCCTTCACCAACTTGACTAGTACGTCTGCTCCCCAAGGACATCCACTATGCGTACGACAACATCTTCTGATTCCAAGCTATGATGCATCCTTCTTCATCCCTAACAACTCCTCTCGGTGGCATCTAACCTTCCGCCGAATAACCAACATTTTGGTTTAAGCTTGTGGACCTACTCCCTATCCACAAAAATTTCTCAAATCACTTCAACTCCTCCTTAAGGAAAGAAACCGCCTTACCACTGAACTCATAGGCTATACTGCCACTTCTTACTTAGTTGGGCTCATTCCTTTAAGCAACTACCCGACTCCTGTCTCTGACGCCTGGTATTTAGAGATTTAGCCGCTACCTGACACTTTTCACATGGCTTCCTTCGTCGCATGCTTCTCAATTGCGGCCTCAATTCAATATCATCCTCTGAAGCTCTTGATCAGCACATCACCACGACTTCAAACTCTCTGATGATCATCTTTCTTGAGTTGCCTTCATTAGAAACGCTCATTCCAATACTTTAACCACCGCACAACACGGTCTATAACAGCTGCTTCTTTAACACTGCTTCACAACGCCCTAACTCATGCAACCGAAGAACTATAACACCGGCGAACTTAACACGTTTTATTCGGTCAAACATCGGTACCGCAACACGTGTGAATACTCCACCTTGCTCGATGACACCAAGCTTCATTACTTTTATCACCCAAAACCAGACCTATTTACAGTTCATTGCCTTTCCTCTGCCGGAACTGAAATACCAAAATCTCGAAATCACACTCTGGGAAGACCTCCCTTCAATCCATTCATCTCCCCCATCCTACGGGCAACCATTCTACCATCATATCGACATCGCACGATAACCAATCGAAAACATCATCACTATCTGAGCATAGCCTCAAGGCTCTTAGAAATACAGCAACTGAGCTGATTTAACATAACATCCTCATGCAGGGCGACAACAACAGTCCAATCGACTATGCATGGAAAACATCACGCACCGTATCTGTAGCCCTATTACAATTCCTCAAACTCTCGATTATAGGAAGCGCTTCGCGACGTATAAGATTGAGTAGGAAGAAACATAAGCATAAGCCTGAGAGGAATCAAATCGCACGATGAGATATCAAGAAGGGAAGTACTCCTAACAACCTTGTAGCCTCTCGAAGATAAGTACAGACGTCTCCGTACCGATCTACAAGAGTCTACTAGACTTGATCATGACTCGTGAGACCTACGGGAACCTAGAGCTCTGATACCATGTTGTCACGACCCAAAATCCATGAGGTCGTGATGGCGCCGGACAGCACTGTCGGGCAAGCCAATCATTAATTAATAGAAGTGAAATTTCCTGTTTTAGCACTTTCGAAATCGTTACTTTTAATTTTTATATATAACATCTATATAGAAATCCATTTCGTAAGAAAAGCAACAGCTCATTTATGTAAAAACACAACCCAAATACATATATCCCAAAACCCGGTGTCACAAGTGCATGAGCAGATTCTAAGAGTTTATACAATTACTACAAAGCTTGTCAGAAATACAGATTGGACAAGTAATTTAGAAATAAAAATACAGTACATAGAGGGAGACTCTGTCAGCTGCGGGACGCCTCCAGATAATGCAGCACGTCTAAGTCTCCGAGTGAACCACCGCTAAGGGTGTACATGTGCAACAAAAATGCACAGCAAGTGTAGTATGAGTACGAAAACAACGTGTACCCAGTAAGTATCCCGCCTAACCTCAGAGAGGTAGTGACGAAGGGTCAAATTTGACACTTGCTATAAGTCAGTCTAGAATAGTCTAAGTGAGAAGCTAAGCATGAGTATCATAATCAATTAATCAAATAATCGGAAATTAGAAACGTCAATAAATATCAACTTGTTCCGCATTTTTCACATAAATCCTCCTTCTTTTAAACTGGCAACTCAATATACTTAGGACAACATATATGTATAAATCACAGGAAAATATGCAGCATTTATCATGTGCAACATATATGCCGAGGGTCGAACGGCCCGAACCAACAATAATAAATTATGCACTGCCGAAGGGTCGAACGGCCCGAACCATAGATGCATCTATTCACCTTTCTCGCGAATCGATCATGCGACACGGTTATACATATAAATAAATACGTCTAGCCTGCTCACGAATCATACCTGCGACTCAGGTGCTCATATGTACAGGTATTCACACAATAGATTCATATTTCATTAGGAAGACAGCTTCTCAAATTCAAGTGATAAAATTCTCTTTAGGTGAACATGAAGATTTAGTTTAAAACATTTCTAGAAAATCTTCTGCCAAGTTTTAATAAGGTTTTAAAAACATCACTTGTCCCTCAGGAACACAATCATACAATGAAGATTCTATTTCTCTTTTAAAATGATTGAGGAAAGTAAGTTCAGGTTCTTTCAAATATTCAATTCCTAACTTGGTAATATCACCAGACAAATAACTTTTATAGGATCACAAGTATAACAATTAAGGCATGATAGTGGGTCCTAGACTACCCGGACATAGCACAACAGTAGCTACGCACGGACTCCCGTCACCTCGTGCGTACGTAGCCCCCGCAAGTAATTTCATATATTTATTTAGATAACCTAGGGAGACAATTCCCCCTCACAAAGTTAGAAAGGAGACTTAGTTCGCTCTGAAATTCCGTAAACGGCCTCCAAGCCTTTCCGACGACTCCAATCGATGCACAACGCTCCAAAAATACCCAAATGATGATAAACCATTGAAACTATACTCAGTATTTTGCTAAAAATTCAGATTATATAATTTCCCAACTCCGCTTAGTGAAATGACCAAAATGCCCTCGAGCCCACGTGCCGAAATTTCTCGAAGATAAGCTCTACCCATAGCTTTACTAGCTCAAATATACAGTTTACTCCTAATTTCATGCTCAAATTCGTGGTTAAATCCAATTTATCTACTTTCTAGGTTTTCTCCAAAATTCCCGAATTTTCCACCATTTTCATGTTCAAATCCAAGTAATAATCTTGTATTTAACTTAAAAACAGGAAGAAGTTACTTACCTTGTGATTCATGACGAAAATCGTCCCTTGAGGCTCCTCCAAAATCCCCCAAACCAAAGAAAAAGTGAAGAAATGACCAACAAATCTCGGTTTTAAAATATTCTGCCCAGGTCGTTTTCCGCACATGCGATCCAACAACCGCAACTGCGATTTCGCAGGTGCGACCAAACCTCCGCACCTGCGGCTCTCCTCAGCTCGAGCCAAGTCCGCACCTGCGACCTCGCAGGTGCGGAAATACCATCGCACCTGCACTCCCAGCCGGACCCCCAATTCTTCGCACCTGGGGCGTCCAAGCCACACCTGCGGCTCCGCAACTGCGGAAATTCCATCGCAGGTGCGGTCGCACCAGATGACAGCAACTTCAGCTCTTTTCAAACTTCAACTTTGGATCCGTTAACCACCCGGGATGCACCCTAGGCCCTCGGGACCCCGTCCAATTACACCAACCTATCCCGAAACATAACACGGACTTGCTCGAAGCCTCAAAACACATCAAACAACATCGAAACGACGAATCGCTCTCTAATCCAAATCTTTAGGACTTAAGAAATTTCAACTTCCACATCTGATGCCGAACCCTGTCAAATCACGTCCAATTGACCCCAAATTTTGCACGCAAGCCATATTCGACATTACAGACCTGCTCCAACTCCCGGAATTGCATTCCGACCTCGATATCAAATTTCCCACTTCCGGTCGGATTCTTCAAAACATTCAATTTTTTCTATCTTTAGCCAATGTTGATACCCAATTGTTTCTCAAATTATTCAAACTTGCATATACGCTTTCAAAATCACTCTTTATAATAATTAGTATTTTTCAATATTTTTCCATATCTTTATCAAATTATTTTTGTATACCTATTTAATATTTCATATTCAATCATCATCCATAAATTATGTTATAAATAATTTCAAAATGTTCCCCAGCTCGGTATATCATTTTTAATCATTTTTATCCATTGGGATTTTAATTATTTCATAAATTAGCCAATTGAGCATTATCTAGCTATAATTACAATAATTTTGCAGTTATAGCCCAATTGTATACTTTATGTTACTTTAATTCGAAAACTAGTCTATTTTTACGTAATATTATTTAATTGCCTTAATGTCATTTATTTAAACTCAATTTCATTTTTTATATACAATTATTGGCTATTTATTTAATTATTTATTTATTTTTGGTGTATTTAATATGTAGCCACTTTTATTTTAAAATCTAGCCTAAATTGAACCCCAACTCAATCTTTAATTAAACCCCAGCCCAAATTCCTAACTTCTACTCAGCCCAAATCCTAGTTTATACCCAGCCCAACCCTGTGATTGATTTGAGACGTTGATCAATTTGAATCAACGGCCCAGATGATTCATTACCATAATTAACCCCTGATACTACCCCAACCGACCCCTCATTCTTCACGACTCACTCTCTCTCTATATCTCTCTATCTCTCTCTGTGATGCTCTAGTTCTCTCTAGAAGTCTCACTAACTTCTCCTTCTCCGATGAGTTCCATCCACCCTCTCCGATTTGTTCTCACCGGGAACCTTGGGTCTTCATTATCTCGTGGTCATCCACACCCCTTGTACCGGTCCAGTGATACTCTAGGGCTCTCAGGCGAACTTGGAGCGGTCCAACTCATCTCCCATGGTCACATGCCACCTTTCTGGCCTCCCTGGCCGTCTGAGTAACGATCTACGACCTACTTTGGCTTAAGTCGGTGCCACCTCTGAGGTTTTTCTTTTTCTCTGGGTTCCACGAAACCCTAATGCTATGATTCTTCAACTTATTTTTTTTCTACTCTAGATCTACAGTATTACGAAGCTTTTCTACATTTCTTTTCTCTAAAAACCCCATCTTTTAACGATTCTTGCTATTTCAAAATTAGGGTTTCTTAACCCCTTTCAAAAACATTTTATTACTTATGATTTTAGTGACTTATATTGTATGTGGAATGATTCTTTTATGTTTTATGGCTCTCTAAGCTATTATGCTAAAAGCCCTATTTCTTTTAGCTCGTTCGATTATGTGTGTTTGTTTTCATGTGAAGACATTCATATATTCTATGATTCTTGTTGCTAGGGACTCACTCTTATTGTTCTGTGATTCCTTGCTTGGGGTTCCCTATTTTTGTGCTATTAATTATCAATTTGATACTGGTTAATGACTGTTTGCCTGATGATCACTATTGACTCTGTGTATCTCTTTGCTTAGCCGTGATATTTTCCTCGAACCTATGACTTTGTCTATCCTGTACTGGTTTTCAAAATGTTCCCTTACTTATGTGATACTTTCCTTGATTATACTGGGGTCCCTGTAATTGTGATTCCATTCGAGATCTCCTCGACTGATTTTCTGAATTAACACCATACTTTTCTTTATGAATATACTATTAGTTCAACTTTCCTTAATTATGTACTATGTATTTGGCTTCTATTATATGCTATATGATTTCATTGCCCCTAATTTACTAAATGAGTCTTATAATTGATTCCTTTTCCTTATTTAACCATGATTGCACCGTTTGAACTTGACTCCCTAATTAAAGGAGTCTAATGTTTTAATTGATACTAATTGGTTACTATTTTCATAATTATGCACTGGTGCAAATGGCTTTCTTTTTTCATGATATACCAATCAGAATGGAGGGTCCTACCTACGTACATGATTGATAGAATCACTACGTAGGGGGGGCGGTCAACTTGACTCCTCCCTTTTCTGCTCACTCGTAGGGGTCGGGACCCCCACAAAGGGCGCTAGCCTTTTACTTTCCCTGCACCTAAAAGTTGCCTTAGTTCCCTTTTTTTTTTAAAAAGACCTAAGCTTGAAGTCAAGGCTTCTATGCTGCTCGATCTTTCTTGACGAAGAGAATGGCATACTTAGGTCTCAGGATGAGATTCTGATTTCTCTATTTTCCTCACTCGTTTTCAACACTATATATACTCTGTATTCTCTCTTTGCATAACACACACGAATACATTGATACACTGACATACACACACAAAAACACTGAGTACATTGCTCTGAAACTGTTGTGTCTCCATACACACCTCTTCTTACTCTTTACATCAATTGTTGACTACTCAGTTGGCTGAAAGCCAAAATTGAGTAATCCTTGTTGCTTTCTTATTCCTGCACACTGCTTTCCTACTACTCTCTTGTTCTGCATACTACTGTTGCTGCTCTACCTCTTTGTACTTTGTTGTTCTATACCCTTGACTGGTATGTTCCAAATTTAAGTTTACAGTGTCTCCACACATTATGTTTTAATTCATGTTAATCTACTTGTTGTTCCTTTTTTGCTTTATCTTATGGTTCTACTGCCTACCATGTAATTAGCATGCTTCTATGATTTCCCCTTCCCTTTTTGTATAAGATGTCTCCTGCTTGTATGATCTATTATAACCCTATTTTACCCCTATGGAGTTAGCATGCATGTTTGTCTATGTGATCATCCTTTTCTTGTTTAAACAGGACTGTTGTTTCTTGTTTGTTCTTATCCTCTACTTAGCTTATCATGCTACAGACCTGTGTTCCCTCCCCATGACACCTAAAGACTATATGATTCTGACTCTATACCTAATATGTGACTCTGTGATGCTTTATGACAACTATGTGATAATTATTTGAGAACTTGTAACCTTATTCTAATGCTGGTATGTGAATTAATTGTCCCCAGCTCCCTATCCTTGTTTGTGTTTTTTTTCTTGAACTCTCTATATGCTGAATTGTGGTTGCACCACTTCCCCTTTTGCAAACTGTTTTCATAAATTCTTACATTGTCCTCTAAAGTTATATTTCAAAACTATTACTTCAAAACTACTTTCAAACTCAACTCTTTTTAAACTACAAACACATCTCACTACTCTTAGACTTTAGGTTCAGCCCCCTTCGTGTGAGCACTGCCTTGGGAGCCCCTGAGTACCCATTGAACTCTAACACACAAGGCTGGTATTCCACACTGCACTTACTCATTCCTGGCTAGGGAACTTGGGTGTGAGCACTGTCTGGGATCCCCTGAGATCCTTAGGAACTCTGACACACCTGGGTTACAAGAGATCTTGGCATATGGCATGTTGGATCTGGTACTTGGGCCTACTGTTAGGCTACCTATAGTGTAACTTCTTAATTTTCTTATTCATTTGTGTAATTTATGCAACAATGGTCCGTAATAACATGTAAATGAATAATTGGGGCTGGATAGTGAATGTGGGAGGGGACTATGCATGTTTAGTATAGTGTGGGTAGAGACCATGACTATAGGATTTTACTTACCTGTGTGTTCAATAGTATCATGCTTAGGACATACATACCATGCACTAGAAACCATGTTTAGGTTGTCTACTTCAGCATCTCTACTACACTCATGTCTATTTTATAAATCTTGTTCACAGCTAATAACTATAATAAAGTAATAAACTGCTATAACGTTACTGCTGCTGCATTTTCATAAGTACTACATCTACAAATCATGTTTTAGGTACTAATGCATGCATTAGATACTATGTCCTCTAGGACTTTACCTTCAGCATATCTGTTTTAAGTTATATTCTATTGAACACTTAGGAAGTATGTATAAAATTTAACAACCTCGCTAAAAATGTGTTACATGGCTAAACATTTTCTGCAAAACACAACATTGTCTTCAATGTATTACCCATTGTCTTTTAAAATCAAGGTTAAAGACCTGCATTCAGATTTTGTAAAGAATAAAAAATCAGTATATATTTCAGACGCCTAAGAAAACCTTAGGTTCAGTACTTATAAAACCAGAAATAACTGTTTTATGTCTTGCCTGTATTAAAAAGTGGTCTTTAAAACCAATCAGTCCTTTTTTTGAAATCCTTCGTACTTTACTGTTTGTTACCATCCTCAACTCATGCTTTGCTTATAAATTGTTGAACTTTCAAAACCATTTACCCTTTCTTTTCTAAATACATGCAAATCACTCTATTATTTAAAAGTCATGCTTTACTTTTAATTACTGGTTTTTTTCTAAAATTATTCATTTACTTTTTTTTCATTAAAACTGTTGTGCATTCTTTAAACTCCTGCTCCTGCCTTTAAAATACTGGGTTCCCAAAATCAGTCACTCCTTTCGGTAAATCACTATGTATATTTTCAAATACTCCGTTTTATCCCTGCTTTGTTACTAAGTTATTTTGGAAATATTCCTTTGCTAAAACCCTCTAAAACCTATTGTTTTCATACTCAAATTCCTGTTTTAAGTTCTGACTTTGAGACTTTTATTGTGTTTTAGATGTGCTATCCTATATGCCTTATTTGTGGAGAGATACATGTGCCTTTAATTGTTTCGTGAATCCCTTATGTGCAAGTCCTAACTATTTTCTACTTTTCGCTTAGAGTTTATCCTTTAAACTTAGGGGTCCAGCCTAGTACTCACCTTATAGGATTAGTAGTCCTAAATACCCTCCAGGACTTATAGAATGGGACGGGTAATGGCACGCAATAAGCATTTGCAACCAACACACGCATTTTTAAATAACCTTTACGGGGTGGGAAGGGTAGAATACGGATATGATGACTGGTGCGCTAATACCACGTGTAGCCGCCTCTTTGAGGTGTGACATACCGGGTATTGCATTGATGTGATCCGTATTACTTTAAACCTAGGACAGTTTCTTTTCAAATCTTTATTTTTATACTTTCTCCAAAACCTTCAAAGATTTTTATGCTTGTTTGAAATCCCCTCTTATATAAACCTTACTTGCTACTTGTTCACCGCCCAAATTCACAAAACTTATTGGTTGGGACCCACAGTTGTGGATCTTGAGGGGTGCCTAACACCTTCTCCTTGGGATAATTTCAAGCCCTTACCCAATCTCTGGTAACGCAAACTAGTTCATGAGTTATCAACTCTAGGTGCCCTAACGCACCATAAAAAAATCGTTAGGTGGCGACTCTTCCTTAAACCCTTTCTTTTAAGGAGTTGTCCAAATGTCATAAACCCGATCTCTCCGTACCTAACCCGTGCGATAGAAAAAGGGGGCGCGACAGCCAAATGATTTCAAAATGACCTCCGGACATCCGAATTCACTTCTGAATCGCGCTCCCAACTCCAGAATCATCATACAGAGCTATTCCCAGACTCAGAATCCCAAACGGACGTCAATATCTCTGAAATGCGCTTCAAGACAAACTTAGGAAATTCCTTCAAAAATGTTAACTTCCACATTATACGCTGAAACGCTCCCGGGTTATCCAAATCCCGATTAAGACATACGTTCAAGTTCGAAATCATCATACGAACCTGTTGGAACCTTCAAATCCTGATTCCAAGGTCGTTCACTCCAAATTCCATTCTGAGTCGATTCTTCCAACTTAAGGCTTCTGAAATGAATATTTTCCTTTCAATTCAACTCCGATCTTCCTGAATTTTAATTCCGACCATACGCACAAGTCAATATACCTGAAATGAAGTTGTTCATGACTTCAAACCGCTGAACGACACGCTAGAGCTCAAAACGAACGGTCGGGTCGTTATAGAGCATTAAGTGTGGAGTTATATGTTAAACTAGAGAGTCAAAAACCTGGTTAAAAATTTTGATTTTTCGGTTTAACCGTTAAAACCGATCACCAAACAGAACACAAAACCTTTTACAACTATAAACCGTAAACAGAGAGGAAAAACTAAAAAACCAAAATTTTTATTTTGGCCGTTTGTTTCTGTTCAGTAGGTATTTTGCCCACCCCTCCTTGAGCCCAAACGAAGAACTAGTTCCTATGTTCGTCTTCTAGTGGAGGCCTCACCTTAGCATCCTCAGTCCTCTATCGGATAGTATACTGACAGAAGATTTTTGTGGATTTCTTATTGAGGTTCTGGATATAAAACACATCTGGAGCATTTTTTTGTGGAATTTGAACATGTGCATAAAATTGGATGTCATGCTCACCCAATTATGGCACTTCTTTGGGTTTTGGCCAATGTACCATACCAGTGCATCTCCAGTAAGACTTTACATAAACAACTTCATGCGAACATGCTCATTTTTCGCATGCCCACAAGCTAGTCACAATAAGTCCTCAAATGTGCTTCGGGATCACCAGTACCATCAAACATCGAACTTCAGAGGCTTATAACTCTCGGGTAGTTCTACATTAGGTTGAATGCAAAAATACTCATAGTCAGACCTTCAATGCCCTTCTCTCCTTCAACACTCTGGACCCTTCTAGATAACTTCTTCAGTTCTTCAGCTACATTCTTTATGAGCATGTCTTCCTGAGTGGGTTCAGATGTATATTGGGTTTGTTGGGGGTTTATATAGTATGTTTTCCAAGTATATGGCGTTTGTTTGATGGGTTCCAGGGATTTGGTGGTATAGGTGGTCATTGGTAGATGCTTGTGGTGGATCATAGACATGAGAGACGGGCTATGATATGCTTTGAGGATAGGGGTAAATGGTACTTTGTGGGTATTAAATTGTGTTGATATGATGATATAGGGACTTTCAGCTGTGGGGGATTCAAATTTTTTTGGACTGGAGGTAGAGTGTTTTGGTATTGTTAGGTGGTTGGGGATAGAGTTGTGGAATGTGTGGTGGTGGGTTTTGAGGTATGGTGGGTTTTGGGCGTAGGTGGATTTTGGGTAGTGGTGTTTTGGTAGTTTATGTTTGGGACATTGAGGGTAAGGGATAAATTGGAAAAGTTGCAAACCTGCTCCAGCTTACTTTATAACTCCAAGATTTTCCACTCCAAGCGCAGAACCAGCTTGTTCTTCCTCGACTCACTTATCTCGTTAGATATTTCCACATTTTCTACCAAAGGAGCATTATTTTTCCATTTTAGGACCTCTTTGTGCCCGATGTAGGCCTAAAGTTACAAGTAAATTTTGAGAAATTTGTACCAATATGTTTTATCCCATTAACTCGAAATTAATAAAATTGTACTATTACTAAACGAAATACTGAAACGGAGTTAGTAGTGGCTCAAGGCCTTATTACGTCATCTCTAAAACGAAATCTAGCACTAATGATAAAATTACTAATTACTTAAAGTCTTATTGCATAGCATAAAAGAAAAGTGCATCTAAACTACTTGGTCCCAGATGATCCATCGTCGTACCTTGCCTTCTTTGCACCACCGATTATATTCCAGAGGTCAGGCATATAAATCATCAAGTAAGCCATTTCCAATTTTCCACTCTCGTCATATCCCAATTCCAAGCAACCCCAAAGTCTCTTTCTCATCTTCCTTCTACCTCCCTCAATCCTTGCCCCAGATACTCAAACCTTTCTGTTACTTTGTTTGTTATCTCCTTACATCCCCTTATAGTCTCCATGACTGCCCTGTGTCGCTCTCTGTGCTGGGCCTCAGACTCAAAGACCCTCTTGCATAGACTTTTATATTTCACTTGGGCCTCGACTTCTTCATCTCTGATTCTCCCCTTCAGCTTGATTCCTTGTTTGACGTCTCTAGTTATGTCATCTTCTAGCAATGAAATATAGTAAGTAATACATGTGCCCAACACGATATCTATCAAGGTCTATGGATTCCTACCCTACCATAATTTTCTGGTTCCAGATGTGTTAAGCTTTGAACTCGAAGGGTATGACATCCCCTTTGAAAATTTGCCTTATATTGTGTCATGTTAGCCACATGTGGTATAACTTCCTTCCTTCTTGTTTGCCTCATCATCCTCATTCAAGCAGAGGGGAAAATACCTTGCAACCCTATCTGAACCAGACATGTAGCCTTCTTGGATCGTATTATGAGGTCTTTGCTTGGGAACCACACGAACATTAATTGTACTTGCTCATCAGTCATGTTGTCGTAAAGATGTGCTCATCCCTTAGCATCAGTGGGTCTTACGATCCTTTCCAAAGTGAAACTTATTTTCTTTTGATAATGGCTAGCGATATAATCATTCATTGGCCTAGGAAGGAACGCATAGAAGCCGTAGCATTTTTGAAGATGTTATGTCAGTCGCACTTGCAATAAAAGGTTGTTCCCTTAAAAATAACATACCCCATGCTTGCAGTGATCTAGATCCCGATACATATCTGTTAATATCATAGGGACAATAGTATAGGCTTGCCCCTCGATGCTTTCCATCCTGGTCCGGCTACCATGGATAGCCGAGTATGAATCTTTTCCCATTGCATCGGAAACATTACAAACCCCAAAAAGCATACAATGAACGCGAAGACAGATTGATGGATCCAACCCACAGAAGTAATGGTTAACTCCTCTTGAAACAACTGGTACAACTTTCTATGCCCATATCGCTCATACAGAAAATCAAAAGAAATCCAAGATCGCTTCAAGAAACCAATTTCATCATTAATTTGTATTCCAAACGTTTTCATAAAAACCGCGGGGTGTATGGTTCTCTACTACCAGCAAATCAGTACTATCCCAAGGAATCTTAGTGAAAACTCCAATTTCTTCCAATAGTAAGGTCATCTCTAGGTTTCCGAATCAGAAGACGACCCTTTTATCATCCCAAAACATGGTAGCCTTAATCAGTTCTCCAAGTTCTTTGCATCGTCTCGCATGGTTTCTATTACATTGGGAGACATCATTCCACTAGTGAATCAGCTTGGATGGAATACTTTGGTCCATACCGAATTTGGGGATGTCATGTTTCATTTTCCTACATTAAAAGAGAGTTAGCCCTACCCCTCCTAATTTGGCTAATGTAATGACCCGATAAGTCATTTTGAGTACTAGCTCTTTCTTTATGGACTGGTTGACTAAGTCGCCACACTTCATTCCAGTGATGACATCTAATTCTTCAGATCGATTGGCTCAGATTTACATTTGGGAGATTATCCGTCTACACGGCATGACTGTTTCCATCATATTTCACTAGGGCACACAGTTCACATTGCATTTTTGGAGTGTCATAAAGCATGAGTTGGGAACGCATGTCGAGATGAGTACCGCATTTCATCTTCAGATGGATTAACAATTTGAGTGCATTATTCATATTTTGGAGTACATGTTACGTGCATGCTCTATGGAATTCGGGGGTCAGTGGGAAAAGCTTTTACCTTTAGCGTAGTTCGCCTACAACAACAGTTATCAATCTAGCATTCAGATGGCTCTGTACGAGGCTTGTATGGGAGGCAATGTCGTTCTCCGGTTGGTTGATTTGAACCCGTTGAGGCTAGATTTTTTGGCACTTATTGGATATGTGATTTTATGGAGAAGGTTAAGGTGATTGAGGAGCGACTACGTAAATCTCAGTCTAGGCAAAAGAGTTATGCGGATCAGAAGGTTTAAGATGTGGTTTATTTGGTGGGTGAGAAGGTATGTCTCTAAGTGTCACCTATGAAGGTTGTGATGCGGTTTGGGAAGAAGGTGTTAGGCACCCCTTGAGGTCCATAACGGTGGGTCCCAGACGAACTTTAAATTGTGCGAATTAGTCTAAACAAGAATGGTGAGGAATTTATTTAATAGGGATGGGGGTCCTAAATTTTTTAACCTATAGGATCACCCCGTGCAACATAAATAATACTTCTTAACTCCTCCAAGACGGGGGTGTTACTCATATTATTCAATGGGCACAGACTATCATCTCCTGCTACCCGATTACTATCTTTGAGTTTTTACCTAAAACGCTTTAATCAGTTCTAACTCGTGTCCTATGCGTGCACTACCCGTCCCTTACCTATGGTCCTGGAGGCATTGGGGACCTCTATTTAGGATGGTTCTAGACTCGACCTAAGCTGCTCAAAATTGAAAATACTAAGCGACATACAAAAACAGTTAGGACTTTCAAATAAAGACAAGTATTGGGCTCAAATTAGCCTCCACATATAAACAGCAAATGCAAGAAACTGATTGACCTTAGCAGATTTATTAATTGCAGAACCCTATAGGTAGGATATCTATGTGATGTTGAACGAACAAACATGCAGTCATAAATGAAATCAGTTTCTTAATGCGATTGTTAGAGCCTAAATAAAATTGCTTACTGATTTTAGAACAGTGTGATTAAACCTATTGACATTGTATCTAGGTGCTTTAGGTGTTAGTGAATAATGGCAGGCTATAGGAAAATATCCAGAATTATTTGTTTAATCCTATAGGCACGTTGTCTAGGTGATTCGCGTAGTAATTGACAGTGGTAATCACAAAAGCATATTCAGAATTAGTTAATCGAATCTTATAGGCATGGTTTCTAGTGATGATAAATAGCACAATATTACATACTCTTAATAGGACGATAATTGAAACTGATTTTACACCATATAGGCGTGATTTCTCTAACTAAAACTGATTTTAAACCCTATAGGCATGATTTCTACAATTGAAATGATTTTTAATCCTATAGGCATGATTTCTATCAATTAAACTGATTTTACATCCTACAGACATGATTTCTAGAACTTAAACTGATTTTACATCCTATAGGCATGATTTCTAGCACTCAATTTCAACTACACAGTACATAAAATCTACAAGCAGGATTTCTAGCATACAATTCAGTAACACAGTATAATCCTATAGGCAGGATTTCTAGCATACAATTTATGTAACACAGTATAGTCCTATAGGCAAGATTTCTTGAATACAATTTCAACAGTGCAATATAATCCTATAGGCAGGATTTCTACCCAGTGAGTACGAATGTGAAAATAAGAACCCTTTTCCCATTTTTACTAATACCCCAGAATGTTATTACAATAGTTATTATAGACCCAGAATGAATATAGTAAATTACAGAAAAAGTATAACTATAGGGAGCCTACAGCAGGCCCAATGATACACCTGGCTAGGCCAAGCCTTCATTCTCACACTTCACAAACAGTCCCAAAGTTATAGGCTCATAGACACAAGCAGCCAAGTGATTCACCTAGTGAGTACAGGACAATATTTGAGCATATAAAATCAAGTCCATAGTGTGTTAGAGTTCCCAAGGGCTTCAAGAACCCAGGGCAGTCCTCACACTAGGTTGGTTAACCAAAATAGTTCCAAGAAATGATTAAGGACCAAGTCCTAGTGTGTCAGAGTTCACAAGGGTCTCTAATGAACCCCAAGCAGTGCTCGCACTAGGAAGGCCAGAGGATAGGATTTAGGAAGCATTGATTAAAAGCAAGGTTCAAAGAGTTTGAGGGACATAAGAGAAAGACCAAAATTGAGAAAGCAGGAATTGATTAAACCGACATAGACAAGTTGAGTCAGCAAACAAAATACTTAAGTGCATCACAGAACTCAAGCAACAATTAGTTTAATGAAGCTCATAACATGTTTCATACTCAGTGCAGGCAGCAATAACATGCTAAATAGAGTTAACAAAGAACATGTTTGCGAATAAGTTAGAACACGCTGAATCAGACTAAGTACATAACACAATGTTAGTACTAAGAAAACCAGGACAGTATCATAGAAAGGGGAGGAAATCATATTAGGGCATGCAACTCAGCAAATCATGTCAATTAGTAGCTAGTGTTGTTACATTAGTCTAAACATAGGGGACCTAGTTTATACCAAAGGTTCATTTTAAAGTAGCAATCTAAGCATGATAAGACAGTCATTACAAGCAAACATTAGAGGGGTGTAGAGTTTGAGTGACCATGTTTGCATAATAACAAGAGGTAGATTAACAGAGTCACAGAGGTATTCATCACAGGGATTCAGGGTAAAGGGAAAGTCATGCTCACATTCATATCAGGGGTCATGGTTTTAATGCTAACAACATATGCAAATCAAGGTATGAAATAATGAAATATAGAAGTCAAGTAACTAACCAGTTCAGCAAAGAAAAAATACACAGAAGAAGTGGCTTAGAATCCAGTGGCCTAGGCTTCCAGCCGGCCAAAGACAGAATATAGATAGCATTTAGTTTTGAAAAATGTATTAAGTTCAGAATACTCAAGGTATTTTAAATGGAATAGGGATGAGGGTATGTAGAGTAGTGTAACTCGGCACATAATCATAGAAGCAAAAGCAAGGAAATATCTGCAGAATCAGTCATAACATAAGTCAAGGGTTTTAACAAATTAAGGAAGCATTCCCATGAATCACTCAGAGTAATTAAGGCAAAACGCGTAATACCAAAATAATCAAAAATTGTTCGGAATATCAGGCATACATATTAGGAAAACATAAGATTATTCAGAATATCGGCAAAAGTAATCACAAAAGAGTTTATTAAGAATACTTAAATGAATATTAAAGGAAATCTAAATACCATACAGACTTAAGCAAAATATTGGCATAAAAGCACATAAAAATACAAGAGGGAGGGTAATCGAACAAAAAATGAAAGAATCAGTAAGAATAAGTAAGAAAAGGGAAAGGAAATTTTAAAACCCTAGTTTTAACGAAAAGTATGAAATCAGAAAAGTGCGAAAATGAAGAAAATAAGGTAAGAATCACATAATAGTGTTATAAATCAGAAAATCAGACCTTTTTAGGTTCGATTGAAAAGGTTTGTGACGTTCTAAATGTCAATACCACACAAGAGGAGGGTGATTTGTATGGTGTTCAACTTTCGCGTGCAGTAGTTATAGAAGGACCAGGTTCTTCTATGTGTTCCAACTCCTAGAGTTTGCGGAATAATAATTGCAGAAATAAAAGAACACATCGATTTTACGTGGAAAACACCTGGCTCAAAAGGTGAAAAAACCACGACCCACTTTTCAGTAGGATTTTCCCAAACTCTTCACTAAGACAATGAGCCAAACAGCCTTTACAAAATAAACTCTTTTGTAAACCTAAGGACTAACTCTAATCCCCTTGTGGCAAACTAGCCTCTAGCTAATTACGACATCTCCAAGTTAACTCTAACTTGAATACTCAATACCTATTACAATTGCTTCTAGATAAAGCTGATAGATACACTTTGTAATCACCTAATACAAACAACTAGACTAAAAGATAGCAGATGGAACTGGTTCTTCTAGCTGGTTCAAGTAGCGTTTGAGTCGCACAGGAATTCTCACACGAACTGCTTGCAAAATTACTTTGGTAATTTTGCTCTCAATTCTTGATTCACTTCTGTGTTTGTGCGCACTTGTTCAATGAGAACACTTGACAATATATAGGGTCAGTAGTTTGAGACGATGTGCTAGAGTTCTGATGCAACTCTTCCTTGGTGGAACAGTTCTTGTTGATCTCAACTTCCTAGATCCTCCTCTATCTTGATTTTGTCCTTCATGAATAAGAAGTCCATCTCCCTATTAATTTGCAACCTTTTCTATCAGGAGATATCTCCTCAAGTAAGTTATTGTGTTTATCTCATATGTGTGATCTCCTCACGTGCCATTTATTCTGCATGTCTATGTCTCCAATGATGTACCCGGTTCAACTCTGAGTTCATTTGTCAATCTTCAAAACCATGCAGCTTCTTGATCCAACATATTCCCCCTTTTTGATGATGACAAGTTATGTGCTTAAACTTGTAATCACTTTGATCCAACATTGACACTTTTTATAGCATTAAGCATTTTTCATTGAGAACCAGGTTCATTAGGTTATAAATATCACAATATAGAACATATTCATGGCATCATCGAAAAGTTACAAAGTGTTAGAATTATCAGATGGATAATAATTACTCATGGCCATTTAGGCAACTGCAGGTGCAAACATGTGTTAATCATCAAAAGTAAAACCAAGAATGCAGGCTATTAACGAAAGTGAGACAAAGGTAAGAGCGAAAATAACACAATTCATTGATTAGATCATAGTTCAGGCACCAAACACAAAAAGAAATAAAAATAGTCACAACCATGAGCAAAAGAAATACACAACAAATCCCGAACTGGGTCATAGAGGGTTTAGGGATGGCACTGGACACCTAAGGCTGGTAAGGGGTGGAGGTTGGGTTCTTTGCTTGGAGAAAAGAGAGCATTTGTTGAAGAATCCCCTCATTCTTCTCTTTTTCATTTGCCAGTTCAGCTTCCCGCTCAACCTCAACCTCTGTAAGACGGGTCTTCAATCGAAGGATCTCAGCATCCTTAACCCCACCTTCATGCACAAGCTCCATGACATTGCTTTTCACAAGCATTTTTCTTGATGAACCAGGTTCATCATCAGGAATATTCACAGCATAGTCGCAAGTCAGAAGCGTGCTCTTCCCAAAATGATCATTGACAATGGCCATTTCTACATTCTTCACAGGCACTTTGAAGTGAGCCAGCACTGTCATTAGTAAGAACCCATATGGGGTAGAATGGGCCTTGGTTCCATTCATCACCCTGTCCAATAACTGAATGATGAAAGAGAGACAGTTGATTTGTCGTCCTGTCTAGGCATTCCATGAGAGTCAAATCCATGTAGTTTTATATATGCCTCTTCTCTTTCCTGGGCAGTATGCACTTGTTGACAAACTCAAAATCACTTTGTGTTGAGGCTTCATCTCGCTTTTGTACACAGCCCTTGGTTCCGCCTCTTCATCATTTTCACTGAATCTCCTAGTGATTTGAAGTGCTGAAGGAAGGCCATCCAAGTTGGGACACATCTACCTAGTGTAGTCATCATATCCCTCAGAGGGAATCCCAAGTATCTCTCCCAGCTCCTTGGCATCAAAGCAGATATCAACCCCTTTTACTTGACTGGATACCCTTCCGTCCTTGACCTCTGCAGTTGCCATAAATTCTACAATTTTGTTCCTGGCTAGGCGTCCATCAAGGTAAAGGACCGGGTCCTTCTATCCCTTCACATCCAGGGTGTCCACAAGGTAGATCATGTCTGATTCTTCAAGATCCATTAACATCCTTCCCTTCAGTATTGTTCGCTTCCCAAATTTTGTCAATTTATCTGTCTCCCCACCAGATTCTTCTGCTTCTTCACCACTCCACTTATTTTCTTCATCAAACTGAATCTTCTTTGATGTGTACCTAAGTCGCTTCGCAACAGTTGAGGGTGTAGCAGACACAGAAACTAACTTCTTGGAAGAAGTCTTGGCCTTCTTTGGTTTGGGTATCTCAAGCTCAACCTCTGCAACTTGTTCCTCTTGATGTACCTGGTCCATATCCTCTATATCTACAGCCTCTACGGGCTCAAACACTTTTGCCTTCCTCTTAGCATCTTTCTTTATTTTACTCTCCCTCAGAGCTTTCTGCAATTCCTCTTCACTCTGCCTAATTGCACTCCTTGTAGTGCGACCTCTAGGAATCGGAGCATCAGCAGAGGAAGTGGCTTTTCTTTTCTTACTTTCCACTGGAGGATCAGCTTTCTTGGCCTTGGGGGTTCTCTTCTTTTAGGGTTTGTAACTCTCCCCTTGTTTTCTCATCAGTTCTGCCAAAGTTTCCTCAATGGATGAACCAGGTTCATCATTTGCATGCTGTAGATTTTCGAGCCTTCTGCAGCCTCTCTAGAATTGCTTCCCCCTAAATCCTTGACACCTTCCTCAGAAACCACTAGGGCAGGACCACAGATTGCCAGTGTAGCACCTTCTTCCCCTGTTCCCCTTACTAACCTTCTTTCTCCATCTCTCTCAATTTCTTTCCCACTGTTGTTTTTACCGCCTCTTCTTCTCCTATCAGGAATCTCCACATCTACTACAGACCCAATTAACACAAAACCTAATTTTAGCAATGACAGGATCAAACCTAATTTCATATGTTACTTGTTCAGGGTCAGGAGAACCAGTTGCTTCCCCCTCATTTGCAGACTTGAAAGAGTCGCTGGAGTTTTCAGATTCTTGGGCCTAGATCGCCTGAAGCTTGGCATTTAATTTTCGAGCAAGAGAGCCAGAGGCCACATTTTTTCTGGCTAGCATTTTCACTCGTCTTTTTCTAGGTTCTGGAGTAGGGCTTGGTGGTAAAACATGAGCGGTTGGGGGAGAAGGAGTAGGTGCTGGAACAGGGTTATTTTGAGGGGTGGACGAGATTGATTAAGATTGGGTGGAAGAATTCGATTGAGATGGGGTAGGGGAGTTCGAACTAGTTTCTTCAAGTGTGATACTGTGTTTTGGAGTAGTTGAAGAGGACGTAGCAGGAGGTGGTGTGGAAGACATGGTTATGGATTTTTGGAGATTGGAAGATTTCGATCAAGGTGTTTAGACAGAAGGTTGAACTTGTTTCGACGGTTATGCCTTTTGGAAGAGAAGAGAGTGAAAAAATAGAGAGGTAATGATGAGGTTTTTAAAGGTTTGGTTAATAAATGTACAACAGGTGTTATTCTTGGTCAAGTGGGAGTCTAATCGACTCAAGACTGTTAGGTGATAAGTGAAGGTTATGACTCCCCTATAATCTAGGCTAATTAAGTTTGATTGGACTCTTTGGAATGGGTTCATTTTGGGATAAGTACTGATATTTTGAAATAGACTTATTATGGATAGAGTTCTGCTCATGAGTAACTTTAGTTATTTTAATATGTGTATAGTGATGAGCACGTACCTTTTCAGTCAGATGAACCAGCAACGATGAACCAGGTTCATCGTGTTAGAGTCTCTTGATTTGACCTCAATTTACAAGAATAGAAAAACATAATTAGCAACCAAAGATTCATATTAACACATGGCAAGAGAGTATGGAATTTAAGACATGAAACTGCGCAATGATTATTCTGATTATTAACACATTTCAGAAATCCTAGCCAAATTTTTTTTTTTCATTTTTTTTGAATTGGTTCAACTAGGTGACCTTAATCATCCCTAATTCTAACATGTTTCTCTCAAAATGCTCCCTACTTAGTGATTTAGTAAAGATGTCAGCAATTTGTTTGTCAGTAGCACAGAATTCAATTGAGATCATTCCCTTCTCATAGTTGTCTCTTAGGAAATGGTGTCTAACATCTATGTGCTTAGCTCTTTTATGATGAACTGGGTTCTTTGTCATACTAATAGCACTAGTGTTAACACAGAAGATAGGAATGCATCCAACATTTATACCAAAATCCATCAGGTGTTGCTTAATCCATAGTAACTGAGCACAACATGAGGTTGTTGCCACGTACTCAGCCTCAGCAGTAGATAGAGCTACTGAATTCTGTTTCTTAGTGGACCAAGACACAAGGCATGAGCCCAAGAAGTGTGCCATACCTGAAGTGCTTTTTCTATCTACCAAGAAACCTGCATAGTCAGTATCAGCAGATCCCACAAGATAGAAATTACTACCTTTAGAGTACCAAAGACATAGGTCAGTGGTGCCTTTTAGATATCTCAGGATTCTCTTCACTGAAGTTAGATGGGACTCCTTGGGATTAGCCTGAAATCTTGCACAAAGCCTACGCTAAAAACAATGTCAGGTCTGCTGGAAGTAAGGTATAATAAAGACCTAATCATCCCTCTATACAACTTTTGATCAACAGATGAACCAGGTTCATCTACATCTAATTTTGTGGTTGTTGCAATTGGAGTATCAATTTCTTTTTAGTCTTCCATTTTGAATCTTTTGAGCAACTCTTTCACATATTATTGCTGATGGATCATAGTTCCATTTGGGTTTTGTTTAATTTGTAAGACCAAAAAGAAATTAAGCTCACGCATCATGCTCATCTCAAATTCACTCCCCATTAGTTTAGCAAATTCCTAACTTAATTTTTCAGAAGTTTCCCCAAATATTATGTCATCTACATATATTTGTATTACCAAGAGGTCCTTACCTTTATCCTTCAAGAACAAGGTGCTGTCAATTTTAATTTGTAGTCATGTTCCAACAGAAATTTAGTAGCCGTTCGTACCATGCTCTTGGTGCTTGCTTGAGTCCATACAAGGCCTTGTCAAGTTTGTACACATGGTCAGGAGTCTCCTTGCTTTCAAATCCTGGAGGCTGCTTGACAAATACTTCTTCTTTTAGGTAGCCATTTAGAAAAGCACTCTTAACATCCATTTGGTGGAGGGTGAATTCCATGTAGGAAGCAAATGCTATGAGGAGTCTAATAGCCTCCAACCTTTCCACAGGAGCAAAAGTTTCATCATAGTCTATACCCTCTTCTTGACTATATCCTTGGACCACCAATCTATCCTTGTTTCTTGTAACTGTTCCATCTTCATTAAGTTTGTTTCTGAAGACCCACTTTGTGCCAATCACTGATCTATCTAGTGGTCTGGGTACCAGAAGCCAAACTTGACTTCTTTCAAATTGATTGAGTTCTTCTTGCATGGCATTCACCCAGTCTGCATCTTGTAAGGCTTCAGCAATATGTTTAGGTTCGATCAAGGATAGGAAGGCATCAAAAACACACAGATTTTTCAAAGAGGATCTGGTCTTGATTCCAGATGTTAAGTCATTTATGATATTCTCAATGGGGTGAGAACTCTGATATCTGTGTGGTTTTAAATCCAATTGTTCACAACTTGATGATCATGTAGTGCCATGTTGTTGTGGAACAGGATCCGGGACAGGTTCCAATGAGGTTTGCAGTTGAGTTCCCCCTGTCATGTTGCTCAGGGTAGATGGACCTGTTCCATCACCTGTTCCTTCTTCCGTAGTTGCTCCAGTTTGATCGATGTTTCTGACCAGCCCAATTTCCTCATCTTTATGTTCCTGTCTCTTAGAGAGAATGTTAGTTTCATCAAAAACAACATGCACACTTTCTTCTACACACATAGTTCTTTTGAATATCCCAAGAATACTCCCTCATCACTTCTGGGATCAAACTTACCTAGGGAGTCCTTACCGTTGTTGTGCACAAAGCACTTACAGCCAAAAGCCTTAAGATGGGATATGTTGGGCTTTATCCCTTTTAGTAACTCATAGGGAGTTTTCTCTACAAGTGGTCTAGTCATGCATCTAGTTATGATATAACATGCAGTGTTTATTGCTTCTTCCTAGAAGCTATGAGGTAGTTTAATAGAAAGAAGCATGGTTCTATCCATATCCTCAAGAGTTCTGTTCTTCCTTTCAACAACTCCATTTTGTTGTGGAGTTCTAGGGGCAGAGAAGTTATGATCTATGCCATGTTCATCACAAAATTCAGCAAACTTTGCATTTTCAAATTCAGTGCCATGAACAGACCTTATTGATGCAAGTTGATTTCCTAGTTGTTTCTGAGTTTTTCTAACAAAGAAAGTAAACATATCAAATGCTTCATCGTTAGAAGTTAGAAACAATGTCCAAGTAAATCTAGAGCAGTCATCAACAAGCAACCTCTGCTCAAAGTTCTCATAGGACCACATAGATCCATATGAATCAGTTCCAATGTCCTGGTGGTACTTATCATTTTCTTGCTTTTGAAAGAAGACCTTACCTGCTTCCCTCTTGCAAAAGCCTCACAAACTTTGTCTTCCTTGAACTTATTGTTAGGAAGACCTATCACTAGGTCCTTGGAGACTAGTTTGTTGAGCTGATTAAGACTTGCATGTCCCAGTATTTTGTGCCAAAGGAGGGGATCGTTGTCCAGCACACTTAAACAAGTTAGTTCATTTTCTGCCAGTGTGGACAGGTCTATGACATAGATATTATTCATTCTTTTTCCCTGCAAAACAATCTTGTCAGTGATAAGATTAATCGCAAAGCAGTTTGTAGAAGTGAATGCAACCAGGTTACCTCTGTCACACAGTTGTGACATACTGATCAGGCTATATTTCAAGCCATCTATCAAGTACACATTCTCAATGAAACGTGTGGCATCCTTACCTACCTTTCCAACCCCAATAATTTCACCTTTCGTCCCATTTCCAAAGGAGACATTTCCTATTTTGAGGCTTTCAAGTGAAAGGAACTGTTCTTTGTTCCCTGGCATGTGTTTTGAGCAGCCACTATCCAAGTACCATATTTGACTGCTTCCTCTCACTTGAACCTACAAAAGGAAATCATGTGTTTTCTGGCCCAATTTGGCAACCAATATTTCTTTCGCACAAAACTTTCATTCTTTCGACTGGCCTACTCTTTTGCATTGCATTCATTCTTGTAGTGACCAGTCCTACCATAGTGGGTGCATATTTTGTTCTCAGAAAGAGTGAGGTACTTACTTTTGGGATCCCATTTGGGAAGTTCACTCCCAAAGCCAAGTCCTCTTCTGTTGCTACTGTGATTTTCTTGAAGCCATGTCAAGGCATCAGAAGATTTATTCCATTTGCATGTTCGATCTAATGCATGTTTGACCTTTCCAAGTTCCTCTTTTAGTACTCTTATCTGTTCATCTTTATTGTACAACTTATCTTTTATTTTACCTACATTTTCTTCTAACATGAGTTGAGAGTTGTCTGTCTTCTTGCTAATTCCTAGTTTCTGTTTTAAATTTTCAGATTTTAACTCTATGACCTTAGTTTCAAGTGGATGAACCTGGTTCTTCAAGGCAGTGTTTTCATTTACAGATTCTTACTCTGAGTTCCAGGTTCTTACACTTTTCCTTTAACATTACACACTCCTTACACAGATGTTCCTTTTCTTTATTTATTTCTTCAGAATCGTCCATGAAGTCAAGTAGTAATTCTGAGAGTTTTTCTTTAAATAGGAAATTAATCTTGTTTTTGAGATGGGATATACTTACCTCTGGTTCTTCACATGATTCCTCATCTGATTCATCAATTGCCATAAGCGCTTGTTCATCTCCATCTTCATCTTCTGATTTTTCGTCTGAGCTTTCTCCCCAAGCAGCAACCATAGTTGTTGTTGTGTTATTCTTGGGATGAACCAGTTCCTTCTTCCGGTTCCTTCGTTCAGGTCTTTCCCTTTTCCATTCCACTTCCCACTAAGGACAGTTCTTGATGTGATGGTCAGTTTTTCCACATTTGTAGCATCCCTCGTTAGTGGGCTTTTCTGGAGCCTTTGCCTTGTTGTAGTTTCCACCTCTTGAGATGCCCTTTTTTTCTAATGAGATAGTTCCTGAATTCCTTGGTAATCATGGCCATCTCATCTTCCTCCAGTTTTTCTCCCTCAAGTATTCTCAATGCCAGACTTCTTTCCTTCTTAGGAGCATCCATCTTCATTGTCTGCCTTCTAAGTTCGTAAGCAGTGAGATTTTCAATTAGCTCATCCAGCCTAAGGGTTGCCATGTTCTTGGATTCCTGAATAGCAGTGATCTTGCTTTCCCAAGAGATGGGCAAAACCCTTGTCAAACTTTTCTCAACCATGTCTTCTTCAAGAATCACCCTTCCAAGAGATTTGAGTTCATTGGTCAGTGTAGTGAACCTTGTATACATCTCTTGGATGGTCTCTCCTTCCTTCATAGTGAAATTTTCATATTGAGAATATAGTAGAGTTCCTCTTGACCTTTTCACTTGAGGTGTTCCTTCATGAGCCACTTGCAGTGTATCCCAAATTTCTTTGGCAGTGGTGCAGCTTTGAATTCTACTATACTCATCTGGACCAAGTCCACACACTAGACACTTCTTGGCCTTAGCATTTTTCTCCCATTTTATTAAGTCTTCAGCAGTGCAATCAACTCTTGTCTTTGGCACGTCTACTCCTTCAGCAGTCTTTTTCATGGTAGCCAAAGGACCATCAATGACTATGTCCCATAGTTCATAGTCTTCCCCAATTAAGTGATCCTTCATCCTATTCTTCCACCAGGAGTAGTACAGGCCGTTGAAGAGTGGTGGCCTAGCAGTTGATTGTCCTTCCTAGTTCCCAGGTGGTGCACTCATTTTGATCTTTTCCTAAGGTGTTAGCCTCTTCAAGGATAACCTACTCTGATACCAATTGATGTTCTAAACGTCAATACCACACAAGAGGGGGGTGATTTGTGTGGTGTTCAATTTTCGCGTGCAGTGGTTATAGAATGACCAGGTTCTTCTATGTGTTCCAACTCCTACAGTTTGCGAAATAATAATTGCAAAAATAAAAGAACACAGCGATTTTACGTGGAAAACACCTGGCTCAAAAGGTGAAAAAACCACGACCTACTTCCCAGTAGGAGTTTCCTAAACTCTTCACTAAGACAATGAGCCAAACAACATTTACAAAATAAACTCTTTTGTAAACCTAAGGACTAACGCTAATCCCTTGTGGCAAACTAGCATATAGCTAATTGCGACAAGCTCCAAGTTAACACTAACTTGAATACTCAGTACCTATTACAATTGCTTCTAGATAAAGCTGATAGATACAATTTGTAATCACCTACTACAAACAACTAGACGAAAAGATAGCAGATGGAACTGGTTCTTCTAGCTGGTTCAAGTAACTTTTGAGTCGCACAAGAATTCTCACACGAACTGCTTGCAAAATTGCTTTGGTAATTTTGCTCTCAATTCTTGATTCACTTCTACGTTTGTGCGCACTTGTTCAATGAGAACACTTGACAATATATAGGATCAGTAGTTAGAGACGATGTGTTAGAGTTCTGATGCAACTCTTCCTTGGTGGAAGAGTTCTTGTTGATCTAAACTTCCTAGATCCTTCTCTATCTTTATTCTATCCTTCATGAATAAGAAGTCCATCTCCCTATTAATTTGCAACCTTTTTGTTAGAAGATATCTCCTTAAGTCAGTGATTATGTTTATCTCCTCTGTGTGATCTCCTCACGTGCCATTTATTCTGCATGTCTATGTCTCCAATGATGGACTTGGTTCAACTCTAAGTTCATTTGTCAGTCTTCAAAACCATGCAGCTTCTTGATCCAATAGTTTGAAAACCCTAATTTGGGGGTAAGTAAAAATCAGACAAGATATGCACATACTCGTTACCCTCGAAGATTCAGGGATGAATATAGACGGAATAACCAAAGAAAAATCAAAGAGTTGAACCGTTTACGTTTGATTATGGCAAGATTTGCTTGCCATGTTAGACAAGCAACCAAATAAGGTCATAGACGAGTAGCCAGTGGTGTGGATAGACAAATAAGGTAAGGGAATCCATGGAGGATTCCGACTTGGGGTTGGATTTGGGGAAGGTTAGGGGTAAAGGCGGCTTAGGGTTCATGGGGTGAGAGATGAGAGGATTTAGTGACAGCGGGTGAGAGGGAATAGGGGGAATTAGGGTCAGGGAGTTAATATTAAAAGGGTTAGGTTAACAGGGGTCATTGATCTTAGGAGATCAACGACTAGGATTTAAAATGGGAGTGGGGTGGGTCAGTTGAACGGATCGCGACCGGGTTGGAGTAATTGGGTCATTGGTTTTGGGCTGGGATTATTGGGTTAGGCATTTTTGGTGTTGGGCTGGGTAATGTTAACCGATTTGGGTAGCCTAGGTCCGAAAATAGGAGGGATTTAGGGCTATTAGTTAAATACCCATTTTTAATTAATAAAATAATTGGTAAAAATGATAAATAAAATAGTAAAATATATTAATTGTGCATAAATGGTTAATAAAAATTATTTAACACTATAAAATATAAAAAGTTATTTTTTGCATAAATAAAGAAGTTATAAGTATATATGGGCTATTATTTCAAAATGTGCAACTTTAGCCTTAAAAATATAAATGTAATTATAATAAATGCACCAAAATATTTATAATCATCATAAAATAATTTGTGATGCACTTAATGATTATTTATCTAATAAAATATGAGAATAAATTGATTTAAAAGTCTTTAAAAATTATAGAAAAATTAGGAATATACTTGTCATGACCCGAAATTCCCACCGTCGGGACCGTGATGGCGTCTAACGTTGAACCCGCTAGACAAGCCAACGTATTTAATTATATTTAGTAAAACCTTTATTATTAAGTGAGAACAGGTAAAAATCGACATTTCCATGAATAAAAACTTAAAAGTAAGAACAGATAAAAAAGAAATACATAACTAAATCAATAAACTTAACAAATTCTCAAACTAGCCAACCCGGATCTTTGGAATCACAATGTCACGGACTATCTACGATTCATACATATAAAAGGTCTTAAAGAAATAATACATATATTTTCTGAAGTACTAGAAACAGAAATTAAGGAAAGTGGAAGGGGACGCCAAGGCATGCGGATGCCTGCAGGACTACCTCAGAGTCGCCTAGTGGACTGAAGGAAGCCGCCTAGCTCAATATCCATTGGGTCCTGTACTGGGATTTGCACAACAAAAATTGTGCAGGTGTAGTATCAGTACAACCGACCCCATGTACTGAGTAAGTACCGAGCCTAACCTCGGCGAAGTAGTGACGAGGCTAGGACATGACAAATAATATCACCTGTGCAATTCAATAATATATAAACGAAATAATGACAGGAAATAAATAGTTAAGTACAAAAACGGCGGAAAACATGCTGGGGAAAAAGGGTAGCAATTACTGAAATAATGGAACAAAGCAACAATTTAAATATCAAAATAACAACGGGAATTAACAACACAGAACAAACAAGTGCACGGCATCACTCTTCGTGCTTTTACTCTCATCCTCACAATAAGTAAAAGAAACGGCACGGCATGTCCTCTCGTGCTAAAATATCATAAAAGGGGCACGGAATGTCCCCTCATGCTAAAATATCATAAACGGGGCACGGAATGTCCCCTCGTGCTAAAATATCATAAACACGGCACATAATGTCCCCTCGTGCTAAAATATCATAAACACAGCACGTAATGTCCCCTCGTGCTAAAATATCATAAACACGGCACGGAATGTCCACTCGTGCTAAAATATCATAAACAACAGTTTGCAAGGAAAAATCAACAACAAGAACCATAAATCACAACATCCCGGCAAGGGAACAATCAACAAAAATTATACCGTCCCGGCAAGGGACACAGCTATAACCAATCTTACACAAGTGTATAACTTATCAAAATATTCCTCAACCGAACAAATACTCAACAGTATTCATAACCAAAAATTTCAATAAATGAATAACTACCAAATGGAAGTTTAATCTATAACACAATAAATCTCAATGAAAATCACATAATTCATAATATCCGACTCACGGGCATGCTTAAAAACAACATATAGGTACTCGTCACCTCACCTATATATTGAACATAGTATAATCACGTAGCAAACAAGACTCAACACATATTTCCTCAAACTAAAGTTAGGACAAACACTTACCTCGACTTCCACGATCAAATTCAAGCCTCAAGCACCGCTATTCCTTTTGAACCCGACTCTGAAACGATCGTATCTAGACATAATTGAGTCAATAACATCAATAAACGCTAAATAATTCAATTCCAATGCTTAATTATAGACTTTCTAACATTCCTCCCAAAAATCAAAAAATTGACCCCGGGCCCGCTTGGTCAAAATACGAGGTTCGGACCAAAACCCGATCACCCATTCACCCACGAGCCCGAATATATAATTTCTTTTGAAATCCGACCCCAAAACGAGGTCAAATTCCCAATTAATCAAAAAGCCCTAACTCTACCCAAATCCCTAATTTTCTACCCTTAATCTCATGTTTTAGGCCTAGAAATCTAATGGGTGTTGATAAAAATGGAAGAGAATGAGTCAAGGATTACTTACCTATGAGGTTATGGTGAAGATTCCCTTCAAAAATCGCCCAAGGAGGTGTGGAGAAGAAGAAGTTGTGAAAAATGGGTTTAATCCCGTAAGTGTTTTGTTTTTAAGCAAAAATAATAACTGGGCGAATTTGGCTTATGCGATCGCGATGGAGAGAATGCGATCGCATAGTTGACAGAATCCCACGCTCCGCGATCGCGATGGGAATAATGTGATAGCACAGTACTAAGCCTACCCAGCACCCCCCCCCCAGCCTTCCTATGCTCTATGCGGTCGCAGCTAATACCATGCGATCGCATAGTGCTACAGGCCCCTCTCCTAAAAGTTGTGCTATGCGATCGCGAAGGACCCTATGCAATCGCATAGTACTCAACACCAGACACCAGAAACTGAGAAAAAATCAGATTTTCTAAGTGTAAATCACCCCGACGCCTACCCGAAACTCACCCGAGCCCCCGGGGCTCCAAACCAATTACGCACACAACCTCAAAAACATCCTACGGACTTACTCGTGTAATCAAATCACCAAAATAACATCATAAACAATGAATTAAACCTCAAAATCAATAAAATTTCTCAAAACTTCTAAAAATTCCAAATTTACAACCGTGAGTCCGAATTACGTCAAACAACCTCCGTTTCTTACCAAACTTCACAGACATGACATAAATATTATATCAAACCTGTATCGGGCTCCGAAACCATAATACGGGCCCGATACCACATATTTCCCATATAATTAAGCTTTCAAAAATCCTTTATATTTTTATAAAATAATTTCTTTCAAAAATTCATTTCTCGGACTTGGGACATCGGAATTCGATTCTGGGCATACGCCCAAGTCCCATATTTTTCTACGGACCCTCGGAGACCGTCAAATCACGGGTTCCGGGTCCGGGTTCGTTTACCAAAAATATTGACCAAAGTCAACTTTATTCAAATTTCAACTACAAAATTGCCAATTTCTTCAATGTTTCACATAAAGGCTTCTCGGCTACACGCTCGGGCTACGCACGCAAATCGAGATAATATAGAAAGAGGTTTTCATGAACTCAAAACATAGAATTAACTAGAAATACACGGGATGACCTTTTGGGTCATCACAATACTTGTATGTGTTTACGAGTCAAATGATGATGCATATGCACTATTTTGAAAGTATGTATGTATATTTGAAATACATTAGGGGAAAATTTGGTATCAACATATGTGTCGGAAGTACCATGAGGATAGGTCACATATTTTAGACTTCAGCACGGTTCGACTTGATGAGAACTTGACCTATGAGGAAGAGCCGATGGCTATTCAAGACGGGCAAGTTTGAAAGTTGAGGTATAAGAGTTTTCCTTCCATGAAAGTGAAATGGAAACATCATCCAACCAAGGAGGCTATGTGGGAGTCCAAGTTAGGTATGAGTAGAAGATACCCGCACCTTTTTACCGGTCCAAATACATTTCTTTGTCCGTTCGAGGATGAATGTTTTATTAGAGTTGGAGAATGTGACGACCCGATAGATCGATTTGAATACTAGCCCTTTTTTCGTATTCTAAGACCTCTCGTAGCTTGATTTAATTATTTATGGCTTGTGTGCATGGCTTGTGTCATTTTTCGAAACACTTTTACATTAAATTTTGAAGAAAATGTGATTTTTGACTTAAAATAAGGCTTGGATTGACCACGGTCAACGTTCTTAATAAACAACCTTATATCGGTGTTTTGAAAATTCTGGTAGGGTTGTATGATGTTTTGAGATTGCATGCATGTTTGGTTGCGGTCCTAGGTGACCCGAGCGCGTTTCGACGCATTATGTGAAAATTAGGAAAAGTTGAATTTCAAGTTAAAAATCTTGAGTTTTGAGGATCGATTCTTGATATTTGATGTTATGTTTATAATTTGAGTTAGCGATCTAGTTATATGATGTTATTAAACTTATGTGCGCATTTGGATTAAAGTCCGAGCAGCTCAGGTGAGTTTCGGATGAGATTTGATTGATTTTGGGAAATACTAGTGCAAGTCTATTGCTGGTGTGAGTTGTAGGTCATTTGTGAAGACATGATCTCAATTGCAAGCCTCGAATTTACGACCATTATGACGCTTTTGCGATGACTAGAATTTTTGGACAACTTTATTAATGCAAAACTTGCACTGCATTTGCGATGGCTGGGGACTTTGCAAATGCGAGGTATGTGTTGCATTTAAGGCTTCTATAGGACTGTGGCACTGCTCGCATTTGCGGATAGTTGTTTGCACTTGTGTGCATCGTAATTCCATACAATAGCCGCAATTGCGATGCCTACAGCTGAATAAAAGTTGGGAAAATCGAAACTTAGGTTATTTTACACCATTTTTCAACCTAAACTCTCTAGAGGCGATTTTTGAAGAGGGTTTCCATCCCAAATTCATTGGTAACAGACTTTAACTAGTTTTCAATCAATTTCAACTGCTTTTTTCATGAATCTTAACATCAAATCTAATAATTTCAAAGTAGAAATTAGGAGTTTAAGGTAGAATTTAGGAATTTTGTAAAATTGAGATTTTGACCTCGAATTGAGGTCGGACTTGGAATTAAATCAAGTATCCAAACTCGGGGTGAATGGGCAATCTGGATTTTGTTTGAATCTCAAATTTTGGCCAAGTGGACCTGGGGTTAACTTTTTTAATTTAGCTAAAATGAAACCTTTTTTATTCGTGAGTAGTTTCTAAAGCTTGTTTTGGATTTTTTAAATAATATTTGGCTATATTCGGGTTGTTTGGAGACCTGTTCTAAGGGAAACTTCATGGTTGATTGTTGATTTGATACCAAAAGGAGGTAAGTGTCGTGTTTAACTTTGACTTGAGAGAAATAGAACTTGTTTGCTCTATTTCCTATGTAAATTATGTGTGGGGACATCGTATATGAAAGGTGACAAGTGTATATGTGTTGTCATGGGTTAAAGCATGCGGGGTGGGCCAGTTTTTTTATGTCTTTACTTACCATGTTGTGTGTTGTTACATGCTTTTATTGCTACGTGTCATTACTAGTTATTTATGCTTTGTTTGTTATCTGTCATTATTTGTTATCTGCTTGTGTTTATTCATTCCTCGATTAATATTTGCTTACCTGTTGTATGCTCCCACCTGTATTAATTGTACATCTTTATTGTTTTACGTCTTTACTTGTCTTTATTGCATTTACCTTACTTGTTGCACTTTATTATGCTATATCCAATTGTGTGAGCCCTTGGTTATTCTTGCGTTATTGATTTGTCGAGGTTTATGAATATGAGATGTTGGTTGTTCTTTGTTTGTACTCATAATCCCTTGGTGTTTTATACGCTTTAGTACCGTTTGTGTTGGGATTTTAGAATTTGTTGTGTTGAGTTGTTAATGATAGTGAAGTGATAATGGGAACGGGTTGCGCGTCGTAACATATATTGAAATGATACTCGGATCAGGTTGCTCGCCGCAATGGATGTTGATTTGGATTTGGGATCAGGTTGTGCGCCGCAACGGGGTATGATGTGTTGTAACTATTTGTAATTGTGATGTGATGTGATGAGATGATCTTATTCTTGGGACCTCTGTTAGTTGTGACAACTCTTTTAAAGAAGTATTAAAAGAAAAGAGTCAACATCTAACGATTTTAAGGTGTGTTAGGAAACCTATTTGCATATAACTCTGATTTAACTAATCAACGTCACCAAATATTAGGGAAGGGTCAAAATTACATTGAAAGAAAATGTTGCACTCTTCAAAGTCCAAAAATGTGGTTCTTGCTGAATTTTACACTCTGTGGGGGTCACTATATAGATAACTAAATTGCTTATTATTCTAAGTGACATACAAACGAGATTAATTGCTATAGATGCCTAAGTGGTTAACACATAAATTAATCGATTTATTATCCTGTACGAGGCTGGATGACTAAATATGTTAGTGGGTGAATCTATGGACGAAGAAGGAAAACAAAACTACTTGAAAGACAAGACCTTATGCGATCAGATTTGAACACAAGCTTTGAAGGAGACAAAGTAACGAAAAGAAGTTTCACTTATAACAACGTTGAATACAAATGCACATGTCATTTGGGAGTACAAATACAATCTAAATGGGTAGTACATTACCCTCAAACACAGCAAAGAAGTGAAATGATCAGTGTAATTAAATAATCAATGGTAGTCCTAAAATTTTAAGCCTAAAGGATTACCCCGTGCAACATATATAATACTTAGAAACCCAAATGGAACGGTTGCTCATATTATCCAGCGAACACATACTATCATCTCTAAGTACCCGATTACTATCTTTAAGTCGTTTACCTAAAGCGCACTAATTCAATTCTAACTCGTGCCTTAGTGGTGCTATTTTTTATCACTATTGTCCAGTAATATTGAATACCCATTTAGTTACAACACCTAGATTATGTGGTTTTAAGGTGAAATTTGGGGGATTTTGGACTAGAGATTGAAGAGTAAGATTGGCGGTTTGAGGGCCGATTTGTGGTCGGAATTGGATGATTTTGGTATGATTGGACTTGTTATTGAATGAGTGTTCAGATTTTATGAATTTTTTCGGATTCCGAGGTGTGGGTCTAGGGTTAACTTTTTGGATTGACTTTTTGAATTTGGTTGACGAACTTATCTTTCAGTAATTATGTGTGATGAGTGAGAGTTTGAGACAGGCAGATTGAGTACTCTGAGAGTGTGAGTACTTGGGAGTATCACTGTGATGCATTACATTTTACATGCATATTTGACTTGTAGGCATATATATGTAACATTCCTCATGCTAGTTGTACTTGGCATATTTTATCAGTGTGGGCTTAAATGGTTGAACTTGAAAGCATGCCTAAATTTCTTCACTGTGTACGAGCTGAATATGGAAGTTCTCTGAGTTATTATTGTCATTATCTTGTTATATCTATGTTGTCATTATTTGATTCGGACTATATCTTTCTGAGCCTGTCACTGCTTACAGCCCAAGGTTCGTCCTATGTCTTATTGAGTACATTGGGTCGGTTGTACCCAGGTCAGGATTCATCTGTACCAAGTCCTTATAGTAGTTATTATAGTTCTCGGGGTTCGGTTCTGTTCTCGTCGCCAATGACGAATCTGAGTTACCTTGAGTGTAGAGAGTTTTGACATATGGGGAGGTATTGTCCCTGTCTTTTGGGGAGGTACAGTTTAGCAGAGGGGTGAGGCTATGACTCCCGAACTAGTTACTTCACCACCCGCTCAGCCATCTTGGGGTGGGGCTCAAGCATCTAGAGGTTGTCCTAGAGGGGGAGGCCGATCAGGTGGATGTCAAGCTCGATGTTATGCTTTTCCATTAGGCCAGAGTTTGTTGCTTCAGACGCAGTGTTCACATGTATTGTTTCGGTGTGCCACAGGAAGATTCCACATTATTTTACCCTCGTTCCACCTATTCATATGTATCATCCTATTTTACTTATTATTTGGATATGCCCCGTGATTCCTTAGTTACACTTTTTCATGTGTCTACACTATTGGGTGATTATATTGTTGTGGACCGTGTATATCAGTAATGTGTAGTGACCATCGGGAGATTGGATACAAGAGTTGATCTCTTACTACTTAGTATGGTTGATTTTGACGTGATTCTAGGCATGGATTGGTTGTCACCATGTCATGTCATTCTGGATTGTCACGCGAAGACCGTGACGTTAGTGATGCCAAGATTTCCAAGGATTGAGTGGAGAGGTTCTTTGGACTATGTTTCCAGTAGGGTGATTTCATATCTGAAGGCCCAAGGGATGATTGGGAAGGGTTGTCTGGCATATTTGGCCTTTGTGAGGGATGTTGGTGCTGATACTCGTACCATTGATTATGTTCCGGTAGTGCGAGACTTTTCGCATATGTTTCCTGCAGACCTGTCAAGTATGCCACCCGACGGGGACACTAATTTTGGTATTGACTTAGTGATGGACACTCAGCCCATTTCTACTCATCTGTATCATATGGCACCAGCAGAGTTGAAGGAACTGAAATAGCAGCTTCATGAGCTTCTTGATAAGGGGTTCATTAGGCCTAGTGTGTCCCCTTTGGATTCTTTTTGTAAAAATAACGATGGTACTATGCGGATGTGTATTGATCATAAGTAGTTGAACAAAGTTAAAATTAAGAACAAGTATCCTTTTTCGCGCATTGATGGCTTATTTGACCAGCTTCAGGAGCTAGAGTGTTCTATAAGATTGATTTGAGGTCTGGGTATCACCAGTTGAAGATTTGGGACTCTGACATTTTGAAGACGGCATGCAGAACCCGTTATGGTCACTGTGAGTTCTTTGTGATGTCTTTTGGGTTGACCAATGGCCCGGCAACATTCATGCATCTGATGAATAGTGCATTCCAACCATATCTTGATTTGCTTATCATAGTATTTATTGATGATATCCTGGTGTACACACGTAGCTAGGAGGAGCATGCACAACATCTAAGGATTGTACTACAGATGTTGAGGGAGAAGAAGGTTTTTTGCTAAACTCTTCAAGTGTCAGTTTTGTCTCGATTATGTGGCATTCTTGGGGAACGTGGTGTCCAGTGAGGGGATCAAGGTAGACCTAACGAAGATTAAGTAGGTCTAGATTTGGCCCAAATTGTCTTAAGCTACTGAGATTTGGAGTTTCCTTGGCTTGGCCGGATATTATCGCCACTTCGTGGAGGGTTTCTCGTCCATTGTTGCACCTTTAACTAGGTTGACCCACAAGGGTGCGCCATTCAGGTGGTCTAATGAGCATGAGGAGAGCTTTCAGAAGCTCAAGACTTCCTTGACCACAACTCTAGTTCTAGTTTTGCCTTCAACATCGGGTTTATATCCAGTGTATTGTGATGCTTCTCGGATTGGTATTGGGTGTGTTTGATGTAGGAGGGTAGAGTGATTTCCTATGATTCACGCCAGTTGAATCCCCATGATAAGAACTACCCCGTTCATGATTTAGAGTTGGTAGCCATTTTCCAAGCATTAAAGACTTGGAGGCATTATCTCTACGGTGTGTCTTGTGAAGTATTTACAAATCATCGAAGTCTACAACACTTGTTCAACCAAAAGGATCTAAATTTGAGGCAACGAAGATGGTTAGAGTTGTTAAAAGACTATGATATTATCATTTTATATCATCCCAAAAAGGAGAATGTGTTGGCCGATACCTTGAGTAGAAAGACGGTGAGTATGGGTAGCCTTGCATATATTCTTGTCAGTGAGAGAGAGCTTGCATCAGATGTTCAGGCCTTGGCCAATCAGTTCGTGAGGTTAGATGTTTCGGAGCCTAGATAAGTTCTAGTTTGCGTGGTTTCTCTGTCTTCTTTATATGACGCACCAGAGAGCGCCAGTATGACGACCCCCATTTGTTTGTCCTTAAGGACACGGTTCAGCATGGTGATGCCAAGGAGAATTCTATTAGAAATAATGGGGTGTTGTGGATGTAGGGTCAGATTTGTGTGCCCAATATGAATAGGTTACACGAGTTGATTCTTTAGGAGGCCCACATTTCGCGGTATTCCATTCATCTGGGTGTCGCAAAAATGTATCAGGATTTGAGGCAGCACTATTGGTGGAGAAGAATGAAGAAATATATAGTGGAGTATGTGGCTCGGTGCTTCAACTATGATCAGGTGAATTACGAGCATCAGACGCTGGGCGGTTTGCTTCAGAGGCTTGAGATTCATGAGTGGAAATGGAAGCGTATCACCATAATTTTCGTCGTTAAACTCCCACGGACTTTGAAGAAATTTGTTGTTATTTGGGTGATTGTGGACCGGTTGACTATCATTCCGGTTGTGACTACCTATTCTTCGTAATAGTTGGTTGAGATCTATATCTGTGAGATTGTTCGCTTTCGTGGTGAGCCGGTGTCCATTATTTCTAATTGGGGCACCCAGTCCACATCGCAGTTTTGAAAGTAGTGCAGTGAGATTTGGGCACACCGGTTGAGTTGAAAATAACATTCCACCCTCAGACGAACGGACAATCTGAGCACACCATTTAGATATTGGAGGATATTCTACGCGCTTGTGTTATGGATTTCGGGGGTTCTTGGGATCAGTTTCTACCACTTGTAGAGTTTTCCTACAATCACATCCACCAATCGAGTATTCAGATGGATCCCTTTGAGGCCTTATATGGGAGGCGACATCGATCTCCAGTTGGGTGGTTTAAGGGGGGGCTAGGTTGTTGGGTACTAACTTGGTTTAGGATGTTTTGGAAGGTCAAGTTGATTGAGGATCGGCTCGCACGGCACAGTCTAGAAAGAAGAGTTACGTCGATCGGAAGGTTCGTGATGTTGCATATATGGTGAGAGAGAAGGTTTTGCTCAGAGTATTGCACATGGAGGGTGTGATGAGGTTCGGGAAGAAGGGCAAGTTGAACCCTTGATATATTGGCCATTTTTGGGGTGCTTGAGAGGATTGGAGGGGTGGCCCACAAGCTTGCATTGCCACCTAGTCTATCGAGTGTTCACCCAATATCAAATGTTACCATGCTCCGGAAGTATTACAGTGATCTGTGAAATTTTGTGGACTTCAACACAGTTGCGTTGGTTGGAGATTTGACTTATGATGTGGAGCCCGTGGCCATTTTTGATCGGCATGTTTTAAAGTTGAGATCAAAGAATATAGATTTAGTGGAAGTACCTTGGAGAGGTCATCCAGGCGAGGACGATACTTGGGAGACCAAGAGGGAGATGCAGAGAAGCTACCCACACCTATTTGAGACTCCATATATGATTCTAGACCCGTTCGAGAACGAACATTTGCTGGCCAATTTGAATATTGTAGCCTTGTTCCCCATTTATTGCTTATTCTATGTTCATTTGTGATTATTTTACTTTCCAGGTTGGTTGGTTTAGTTCTGGGAATATTTCATAAGCAATTGGGACACTTAGTCCCAAGGTTGGAAGCTTAAGTTGAAAGAGTTGACCAGATGTTGACTTTTGAGTAAACTAATCCGGAATGAAGTTTTGATAGTTCTGATAACTTTGTATGGTGATTTTGGACTTAGGAGTATGTTCGGATATTGATTTGGAGGCTCGTAGGTCATTTTGGCTTGAATACGCAAAAGTTGGAAAGTTGAAGGTTTGGAAAGTTGAGAAATTTGACCAAGAGTTGACTTTGTTGATACCGGGCTCGGATTTTAGTTCCGAGAGTTAGAATAGGTATATTGTTTCATTTATGACTTGTGTCCAAAATTTGAGGTCAATCGGAGTCGGTTTGGTGTGTTTCAGCATTGGTTTTAAAAGTTCGAAGTTCAATAGTTCTTTAGGCGTGAATTGGGGTGCGATTCCTGTTTTTTATGCTGGTTGATGTGATTTGAGGCTTCGACTAAGTGTGTATGATGTATTAGGATGTTTTGGAATTTTTGGTTGGATCCCGAGGGGACTTGGGTGTGATTCGGATCACGTTCGGCTCATTTTTGGACTTGTTGAACTACTGAAATGGTTTTATCTGGTTTCCTTATACACGTTCACGAGGGAGGTCTCGCTTTCGCGAAATGTATTTGGGTGACGATGAAGTTTGTTCTTCACGTTTGCAAGAAGAAGGACGCGCTCGCGAAGGTCTAGTGGGCCTGTCCATCGCGATCGCGAGAGGGGACTCGGGTTCGCGTAGAATGATGAAGCCGGTTGGGCACCAGACATGTAAGCCTTCGCGTTAGCAGGAGAGGGGTCGCGTTCGGGTAGGCATTGGACCAATGGTTGCCGCGTTCGCGAGGGAGGTCTTGCAGTTGCGTAAGAGGAATTGGCCGCTGAGGAGTTTTGCGCTTCACGAACGCGAGGCAATTTCCGCGTTCGCGAGGAAGGGCAACTGGGCAGACTATTAAAATTTCAAAAACGAGGGTTAGAGTATTATTTCATATTTTGACTTGGGGAGCTCGTCTAGGAGCGATTTTTGTGAGGGATTTCACTACAAATCAAGAGGTAAGCTATTTTTGATCAAATTTGTCCAATAATATTGAATGCCCATTGATTTCTACACCTAGATTATGTGTTTTTAAGGTGAAATTTGGAGGACTTTGGACTAGGAATTGGAGAGTAATATTTGGGGGTTTGAGGGTCGATGTTGCCGGAATTGGATGATTTTGGTATGGTTGGACTCAATATTGAATGGGTATTCAGATTTTATAAATTTTGTTCGATTTTGAGGCGTGGGCCCGTGGTTGACTTTTTGAATTTGGTTTAAAAACTTTACTTTATCGTATGGAATCGATTCCTATATCTTGTACTGATTATATGAAGTTGTTTGTGACTAGATTTGAGTCGTTCGAAGGCCAATTCACAGCGCAAGAGTTTGTTAGAGCATTGAGTTGCGCACTTTGAGGTAAGTAACCCTTTTAAACTTGGTACTAAGGGTATGAATCCCTAGAATAGGTGTTATATGATTGGTGTTGGGGTGGCGCACATGCTAGGTGACGGGCGTGTGGGCGTGCACCGTAGTAATTATGACTCGATTGATTCTGTGGTATTGTTATCTAGCCTTGTTTCTATCCTGGTAATTCCTACGTAGTAGAGTAATTGAGTTGTGATCCATGTTAGAAATCATGTTTAGACTAGGTTCTTATTCTGTTAGGACCCACTGAGGTCATTTCTGCTGTTGAGTTATTTGCTTAAGTTGTAATTATGTACTCAGTCATATATTCATTTGTATATCATATCTCAATCTCTGTTATCATTTACAGCTACATCATGTTATCATTGTTCGAGTTGAGTGGTATGAGATTTGTGAGCACGTGATACTAGAGAGATTGATGACTGAGCTTGGGCTTGAGGGGCGGATTGTGAGTGACACATGGAATCGAGCTGCACGCCGCAACAGGCCTTATTGGCTTATTTATGGGATTTGTCTGCACGTCGTAGCAAGCCCTATCGGCTTATTTATTATTACGGGATCAGACTGCACGAAGTAGTCCATGCTGGCTCTACATTAGCACTTGGGCAGGATCCGTCCCTCCGGAGTTAGACATACGAGCAGTGAGCACAAGTACCGTACAGTGCTGAGTGATTGTGTGTGATGAGTGAGAATTTGAGACAGATAGATTGAGTACTCTGAGAGTGTGAGTACCTGGGAGTAGCATTGTGATGCATTATATTTGACATGCATATTTGACTTGTAGGCATAGAGATGTAACATTCCTCATGCTAGTTGTACTTGGCATATTTTATCCGTTTCGGGCTAAAAAATTTGAACTTCAAAGCATGCCTAAATTTTGTATTGTGTACGAGTTGAATATGGAAGTTCTCTGAGTTATTACTGTCATGATCGTGTTATATATGTTTTGTCATTATTTGATTCGGACAGTATCTTTCTAAGCTCGTGACTACTTTCAGCCCAAGGTTAGTCCAGTTACTTATTGAGTACATTAGGTCGGTTGTACTTATACTACGCTGCACTTCGTGCGCAAATTCAGGTACATTTGGACACGGTGGTTGCTAGGGTGTGATAGTACCTATTCGGGGACCTTGAGGTAGCTGTATGTTGCCAGTAGACCTTGACTCTCCTTCCTTTCATTTTATTTCAGTACTGTTCTATTTTCTCAGACAGTTGTACTAGTGTTTTAGACTATGTTGACATTAGTAGCTCATATACTCGGTGACACCAGGATTCCAGGATTTGTGGTTGTTGAGTTTCAGATGTTTTTATCAGTTATCTATGAGATTTTTCCACTGTTGAACGTGTTAAGAAAATCATGCTTTAAGTTCAAATGTGTAGTTGTCATGCGATTGTTGGCTTGCCTAGTAATGTGATAGACGTCATCATGACAGGTTGGGATTTGGACCGTGACACTCTTGCTCCCGCTGTCTAAAATCTTAACCTGGTGACTTGTGATTGCATATTCATACAGAAGAAGATTATCAGATAATTGTGAAGTTAGAGTCAGTTTGATATAATAAACCCTTATTATATGAAGCTGGCACGTACTTAGCTTTTTCAATACTAAAGCCTCTTCAACATGCAATACTCTACCAAAGTTTTCTTTTTTCTTTTTTCTCTATATTCCCTTTTCTATTATCTGTTAGGTACTAAAAGGTGAATTTACTTTTGTTATGTGGAAAAAAGCCTTCGGAAAGATAAAACTTTGGGAAAAAGTGAAGAGAGACCTTTTTCGCACATATGTAGTGAACGAAAAAGAACTCTCTTATTTTCAGTTTGCTTTTTGAAGCAAACTTTAGTCGGTAAAGAAAGATATATTCCACATGAGCCTATCAAGCTTATTTGACCATATTATACCTTTTGTATTATCCATAGGGCCCTATAGAATCCCATGCAGATCACAAGTTGGTGGTCTTCTCTTAAAAGTTTTGATTGGTTATTTTAGAGGCTGAATAAGAATTTGAAGTTTACTGAATTTAAATTTGCCATTAAATTCATAGTTTGCATTATTTATTAGATTCTCATTAAATATTTATACATACTTAATGAATTTCTATATCCAAACACAAGGTCTAATAGGCAAATGCTACTAGGTTTGTCTAAACTGTAGTTAATGCTATAGTTCCGCCCGTGCTACATCTAACATTTATATATTCTATATCTATATCTAGAGGATGTTTTTATACATATAAATCTTCTTTAAGAAATGGCATGATGGATTAACCGTACTCACATATCAGTCATGCTCAATTATGCGAAATTAACTTTTGTTTGATCAGATCTTTTGGAAATTTTTGGACCTTGCGAAAAGGGCGAACCCCCAAAATAATCGCTCTAACTATATCCTTTTTCCTTCTCTCCATTTTTATGTGGCAAAAAGATCACCTTGTTATACCATTTTTTCTACTTATGGGACTTAAAATGACTTCGATTTGTTTAAACAATGTGGTCATACATACAAAGAAATGAAAACTTGCCTACAAGAAGGTCGAGTATTCGATAGTTGGCGCAATTTCAAATAAAGACTTCAAATATACTTTGATTTAGTATTGACATATCATTTTTGCTAAAACCCTATTCAATCTATATATTATCGGATAAAACCTCTAAAGTCATGTAACTAGCCTTCTTCCACATACATGGATATATATATGTTTAAAACAGAACGCAAATTAACTAAAAAGAATATTTGGGGATTAAAACCTTTAATTTCTAAGAGAGAATTGGGTACAAGGCCTGAACAAGTTAAAATACAGTGACCACTAAAGGACGGTGGCGAGGGAGAGTAGAAGTTATGGATTCGGTCAAACTTAATAGTTTTGGTCCAGATTATATATTTGTCTTAAATTTTTTTATTGAATATGTATAAATAATTTATTTTGAACCCGTTAACTTCAAAAATTTAAAATCCTGAATCCATAAGTTTCAAATTCTAGCTCTACCTCTATTAAGTGATGTGGTGAGGTGGATAGAATCTAAGTAATGGAAAAAGTTCTGGTAGGAAACACTTTTCAATGGGCCCAATGCGACATCAAATATGTGGATTAGTTAGGCCAATGATTCTCAGGTACCAAATGGCTAAACCGAAATGAAATTTGGTAACTGTGACGATCCAATCTTTTCCTCCGCTGGGTATCGTGACGGCACCTAGTTTTAAGGACTAGGTAAGCCTAATATTTAGAAAACATAAATAAAATATTGAAACCTTTGAATGCTTCTCGATAAAAATCCCTATACATTACATATCATCCCAAAATCCGGTAAGTACCAGTCGTAAGCTTTAAGGAATCTACACTAACATCTATATATACCATTGTTCGGAATAAATACAACAGTGTATAAAAATTACTTGTAAGAAGGTGACTCCGAAACCGCGAACGCTGAAACGATTTTACCTCGAGTCTCCACAACAGCAACCACGCTACTAACTATTGATCAACTGCTATGCAAAATCCTGGGATCTGCACCAAAAAATATGTGCAGAAGAGTAGTATGAGCACACCACACCGGTGACCAGTAAGTATCAAGACTAACCTCGGTGGATTAGTGACGAGGACTAGTCAACACACCCACTGGTCTAATAAATTAAACAGACATATGTGTAGGAATGACAAGACGTGATTGGCTACACCATACAATTATCAATATAACAAGTACAAAGCGGAAGAAAGATACAGCAAATAATACAGAACATCGTAATATTACATAGAAGAAAGGACAGGGGTGCGAATCGAAAGCGGAAACCACAACACAGTAAAAACAATAGTAACTCAGCACTGTAATAATTTCCCCTCAAGCCTTAGTCAACAACTCCCATAATTTAGTCAATCCTCCGAGTGAAACCTTTAAATCGTAAGTTTATATTGAAAGTTATCTTTTTTAAATATAATCATTTCATTTTGAGTAAAGTCTTCTTCGAAATACACTTCCTCCAACGATATATAAATATACTGTACAGAACGAAAACCTCAAACACAAATTCCTTTCAATAAAAGCTTTTCATATGTACCTTTCTAGTAGGTATTTTCCAAACATAGCTTCTTTCAAATAAATACTTTGCAAACATACCTTTGGAAAACAATAACCTTGCAAACATAGTTTCCTCGGAGGTAAATGCCTTTAAACTTTACTTCTCAATAATTGTCTTTCAGACGTAGTTTCCAATAGAAAAAGTGCATGGCATCACCCTTAGTGCTTTTACTCTCATCCTCCCCATAGAAATCGACCGATATGGCACGTAAATTAAGTAAATTAAACAAGTAAAAGACATGGACATGACAACAACAATGAGATAAAGGTCAAGTACATGACAATAATAACAAGGCACACCAAATATGTAAGTACAACAATAACAGCTCAAAGTACGGGCACACGTAAACACGGGGAAACAGATATCACATCATAATGCATGTCTCTCGTCCTCACCTGCACGGAAACACCCTTCGTGCCATGAACTCACTCACAATGTTACGCACGGCATCACCCTTCGTGCTTTTACTCTCAATAACATGGCACGGCATTACCCTTCGTGCTTTTAATTTCAATAATATGGCACGGCATCAACCTTCGTGCTTTACACTCTTTCCTCACTTGATAATGAATATAAACAATGGCACGGCATCACCCTTTGTGCTTTACACTCTTTTCTCACATGACAATAAAAATAAACAATGGCACGACATCACCCTTCGTGCTTTACACTCTTTCCTCACATGATAATGCATATGAAATGGCACGGCATCACCCTTCGTGCTTTACACTCTTTCTCACCCAAACAAATGAAATGATAGCATTCAGACAAGGGATTCACCAGCATAAACAATCATAGAAATCATACTGTCTCGGCAAGGGAGTCAACAATGAAAACAACATCATCAACAGCATGAACAATAATAGTAACCATACTGTCCCGGCGAGGGAGTCAACAATGGAAACAATATCATCAACAGCATAAACAATAATAGAAACCATACTGTCCCGGCAAGGGAGTCAACAATGGAAACAATATCATCCCAGCAAGGGTAACAGTTATAACCAATCTCACTTAAACAATTAGCTTCACGGAATAAACTCAGTTTGAACAATGCTCAGTAATAGGCAACACCAAGGAAATACCATCAACACAAATGATTATCAACTAAACCTAAGTAGAACTTAATGGAAAATCATATAATTCACAATGAACGACTCACAGGCATGCTTGACATCAACGTATAGATATTCTAATTTCTGCTAAACAATTATAGGGCGAGATTATACTAGTTCTAGTCAAATAGGCATTTTATGAAGGAAGATAAGGCACAACGGTAGGAAAGGTAAAGTCTTCATTTAAGTCAATTAAGGTCAAATAAGAAACAATGAACACTAAGACAGTAATTTCTAATTTGAACAGGAAGAAATGAAACTAGCAATCAGGAACACAAATATAACAATTACAACTTCATACACGGGGAATATAAGGACCTACGAATCCTAAAAGGCCAACCTATTTGCAAATAAGTCTGAGTACGCACTCATCACCTCGCGTACACAGGCTACAATTAACATAGAAGACTCAATCCTAAGGGGTAGTTACCCCACACAAGGTTAGGCAAGATACTTACCTCGAAGACGACAACTTGGTACTCCAAAATAAATTCCTCGGGCGAAAAGACCTTCGGACCGCTCAAAATCAACTAAAGCAACTTCAAAGTACACAGAAAATGTATAAGGAACTATTCCGAATAATAAAGTTTCAATCTTTAAAAAATTATAAAAATCGACCCAAAAGTCGACCCCCAGGCCCGCACCTCGGAACCCGTCAAATTTTACCAAACCCGAATACCCATTCCGATACGAGTTCAACCATACAAAATTTATCTAATTCCGATATCATTTGGTCTTTCACATCATGATTTTTCAATTTAGAAGTTTTCTTTCAAAACCCACATCATTCTCAACTAAAAATACCATTTAAATGATAAAATCAAGAACAAATTCATGGAATATATTTAATTCTAATGGAAGAACACTTACCCACTCGATTTGTGTGAAAAACCCTCAAAGAATTGACAAGAACTGAGCTCTAGAAGTCAAAATATGATTAAAATGGTGAAACCCCTGATTTTGAATTATATTTTGTCTGCCCAGGTATTTGAGCATTGCGATCGCGGACACAAGGATGTGATCGCATGGAAGAAAGAATGTTGCTGGCCAAAAAGGGCACTATGCGATCGCGAATAAGTTAATGTGATCGCATAGGAGGTAATTTTGGTTACTGTCCAGTGGTGCATCGCGAACGCTACAAGGGGAATGCGGACGCGGAGAAGAAGAACGGGAGAGCTACGTGAACGCAGGGATACCTATGTGAACGCAATGAAAGAAAAACCATCTGCCCTTAGCTCTATTTCAACTGTGCGAACGCGATGGGGTAAATACGATCACGAAGAAGGAGAAGTATACTTCCGCGATCGTGAAAATGTCCGTGCGAACGCAGTGAAGGATCTCTGGGCGGGTCAAGGTAACACTATGCGATCGCGACCACTACTATGCGATCGTATAGAAGGAAACCAGGAGACAGCATCAGCAGTGGAAAATGAGGAAAATTGACCCGAAGCCTATCCGAAATACACCCGAGACCCCCCGGGACCCCGTCTAGTCACTCAAACAAGTCTTATAACCTAAATCGGACTCACTCGAGGTTTCATATCACATAAAAAAAAAAACGACGAATCAAACCAAAAATCAAACTTATGAACTTTCATTTCTTCAAATATCAAAACCCATGCTGAAACCTATCAATTCAACCCGAAAAACGTGAAATTTTGAAGACAAGTCCCAAATAACACAATGGACCTACAGCCACTCCCGGAATTCCATTCCGAGTCCGATATCTAAATTTCACCTATCGGCCGAAATCGTCGAATTTCCAACTTTCGCCAAATTACCTCTAATCTCTCTACGGACCTCCAAAACCAATTTCGGACGCGCGCCTAAGTCCAAAATCATCATACGAAGCTGTTGTCATTAACCAAAACTCATTCCAAGATCGTTTACACAAAAGTCAAACCTCCGGTCAACTTCCATCACCTAGGATTCAAAATTTGAAATTTTCCTCCCAATTCGACTCCGGATTATCCGGTAACTGAATCCAACCACGTACGCAGGTTGTATACACAATGTGAAGCTGTTCATGACCTTACTCCACCGAATGGATTTTAATTTCTCAAAACGACCAGTCGGATCGTTACATTCTCCCCCTCTTAAACAAACGTTCGTCCTCGAACGTGCCAAGATTCACCTTGAACTCATCCAATCACTGATTTCACACTTCCAACACACACTCACGGGTGATCCCATGTCACCCCAACTTACATAAGCTTGATGGCACCATCACAACTGCAATATAGCCTTCCCATTACCACCGATAGGCCTCATACCTCAATTTCTCACCTTCTACTCACTTCCAAATGATCCGATTCTAAATCCATATCCGGCACTAGCCTCAACCCGCTGCATTAACTCATGACTACATCCACAAGGCACGACCACACAATATACCACATCACACATGGGCTCATAATAACACTTTTAATCACAATAACTGCCCGAAATCAACTCAGCATTGGCAATCAGCCTCACATCTGAAAGAACTCTATTTCCAAGCCCCAAAAATATTGATAATGATTCAATAAACACGAAGACCTCATTATTAGGCACCCGAATCACCGAGCCACAACTAACACCCCCGGGCATAGATCCCGCAAGCTTAGCTAAAGAAGCACATAACGAAATGACTGAATATGAAAATAAAATCATATAACGGTACTATCAAACAAGCCCATAGGCACAACTCTCTATCAATACTGACTTACCAAAAGCAATATAACAAGGAAAAATCAAAGCATATGAACAAATCACAAGGATCCCATCCTGATAAAATTTCCACCGCGGTACTCAGCACGCTCCAAACATATTGAATAACAAATATCACGAGGACCTCGCCCTCAACTCTGAATCACATACCAAAATATATCATACCAATTGAAATTCCTCCACTAACTTATCTCGGCTGATAAAATCATAACGCTAACTGAACTCACATCTCGATGGAGTATCAAATCACAGTTCGTAAACAAAATACTTAGAAAAATCACATAAAGCTTACCACGAATAAAAACAAGGACTCACTTCCAGTTTCACCACTATCAAGGATGAATAAAACAAATATAGACACGGGCTACTACTCATAGAATCTCTCATCAGGAGCAAACACGAAAATAGAGTGCAAAACATGAAACTCATTTATCAATAAAGCAACAAATAAGGAAACTCGTCCCGACCAACAGAACTATAGTGAGATAAAAATGGTGCCCCTATGAAGCAGATCATAACATACAAGTATGATAACATCCGACCCAACGGTCTCCAGCCTATTATATGAAATACATCAATGAGTCAGGCCTCCCCCTCTTGGGCGCCCTCTACTAACCCGAATACCCTGCTATAACACACCTGCCTGAATCCTGGAACCATCTCTCACCATGTGGCTAATCATCTCTACGCTCAAAACAACCTCTCCGCCGATGTGGTTGTAGAAACCATGCAATACGAGTTCTCTGAGACCCATGAGTACCTGAAAACCCCATGCGAAGCTGGTAATGCAAACTGTACTGGCTGACCCAAAATTCTCTACCGTGTCATACCTTGCCTCCATAATACGAACCAATAGATTTCTCCGATCTACAAGGCCTCCTTGCCTCCCTGAACTCTCTCTCCTGATCTCATCTGTCATCTCTCTCCCGGTTCCACATTCTCTCTAACCGGCGAGCGATCCCTACTACTTGCTGATATGAGGCATCCTACTCTTACTCTCGAGTCATGCTGAACCGAATATCATGCCTGGGTCCCTCAATGAATCTACGGACTCGCGTCCTAACTGAAGCCAAGTGAGGGGCATATCTGGCCAACTCACTGAATCCGACATATTGCTCCAACACTGACATAGTGCCCTGACGAAACTGCTCAAACTCCGCGCGCTATGCATCTCGGAGGAACTGGAGTGCAAACTCCCTCAAAAGTATCTCTAAAACCTGAATCCATGCAAGTGAAGCTGACTAGGCCAGGTTACCCCAACTCATATGCCCGCCACTACTGACAAACCACTCCTATGAGCTGAGACGTGACAAAAATAATCTCGCTCGTCTCTACAATACCCGAAGTATAAAAAATGTGGTGACACTCCTCCAGGAAACCCTGGGCATCATCTGTCGCCAATCCACTGAAAGATAGGAGGGTGGTACTTCCTGTACCTCTCAAGTCCAAGGTATTCTTCCTCCGATGATGCTGCCCTAACCACGGGCTGAACTGAAACCACATGTTGTGCTGCCATGACAACTAGAACCTGACTAACATGATCTCGCTGCTCTGGAGTGTAGACGGTGGGAGTCTGAACTCCTCCTCTGATCCGTGGAGCAGCCGATGCACTAGAATCAATCCCGCCTAAGTCAATGTACCAATTGTACATGAGAATAGTGCCAAGGTCTCCTAAAGGCACGCGCTCCTCGTCGATCTCTGTCTATAACCCTTGCGACATTTGTTTCGGGGTAACATCATCAGGAACCGCAGTTTGTATCCTCAAAATTCAAGATCAATGAACTCGCACGATAGGAATGAAGGAAGTGAACTTGTCCTAATAGTTCTGTAGCCTCTCGAAGATAAGTACAGACGTCTCAGTACCGATCCGCAAGACTCTACTAAACTCGCTTTTGAATCGTAGCACCTATGAACCTAAAGCACTGATACCAACTTGTCACAACCCAATTTTTTTCTCCGCTGGGTATCGTGACGGTACCTAGTCTTAGTACTAGGTAAGCTTAACATTTAGAAAACATAAATAAAATATTGAAACCTTTGAATGATTCTCGATAAAAATCCCTATACATTACATATCATCCCAAAACTCGGTAAGTACAAGTCGTAAGCTTTAAAGAATCTACACTAACATCTCTAAATACCACTATTCGTAATAAATACAACAGTGTATGAAAACTACTTGTAAGAAGGTGACTCCGAAACCGCGAACTCTGAAATGATTGTACCTCGAGTCTCCACAACAGCAACCGCATTGCTAGCTATCGATCGACTGCTATGCAAAAACCTGGGATCTGCACAAAATAATTTGTGCAGAAGAGTAGTATGAGCACACCACAGCGGTGCCCAGTAAGTATCAAGACTAACCTCGGTGGAGTAGTGACGAGGACTAGTCAAGACACCCACTGGTATAATAAATTAAACAGACATACGTGTAGTAATGACAAGACGTGACACCTGTCTAATGGATACACCATACAATTATCAACATAACAAGTACAAAGCGGAAGGAAGATACAACAAATAACACAGAACATCGTAATATTACACAGAAGAAAGTACGGGGGTACGAATCAAAAGAGGAAACCACAACACAGTAAAAATAATAGTAACTCGGCACTGCAATAATTTTCCCCTCAAGCCTTAGTCAATAACTCTCACAGTTTAGTCAATTCTCCGAGTGAAACCTTTAAATCATAAGTTTATATTGAAAGTTTTTTTTAAATATAATCATTTCATTTTGAGTAAAGTCTCCTTCGAAATACACTTCCTCCAACGATATATAAATATATTGTATAGAACGAAAACCTCAAACATAAATTCCTTTCAATAAAAGATTTCCAGATGTACCTTTCTAGTAGGTGTTTTCCAAACATAGCTTCTTTCAAATAAATACTTTGAAAATTTTACCAAACCCGAATACCCATTCCAATACGAGTTCAGCCATACAAGATTTATCTAATTCCGACATCATTTGGTCTTTCAAATTATGATTTTTCAATTTAAAAGTTTTTTTTCAAAACTCACATCCTTCTCAACTAAAAATACCATTAAATGATAAAATCAAGAACAAATTCATGGAATATATTTAATTCTAATGGAAGAACACTTAGCCACTCGATTTGTGTGAAAACCCTCAAAGAATCGACAAGAACCGAGCTCTAGAAGTCAAAATATGATAAAAATGGTGAAACCTCCGATTTTGGATTATATTATGTCTGCCCAGGTATTTGAGCATTGCGATCGCGGACACAAGGATGCGATCGCATGGAAGAAAAAATGTTGCTGGCCAAAAAGGGCACTATGCGATCGTGAATAAGTTGATGTGATCGCATAGAAGGTAATTTTGGTTACTGTCCAGTGGTGCATCGCGAATGCGACAAGGGGAATGCGGACGCGGAGAAGAAGAACAAGAGAGATACGCGAACGCAAGGATACCTACGCGAACGCAATGAACGAAAAAACATCTGCCCTCAGCTCTATTTCAACTATGCGAACGCGATGGGGTAAATGCGATCGCGAAGAAGGAGAAGTATACTTCCGCGATCACGAACATGTCCGTGCGAATGTAGTGAAGGAATCTCTGGGCGGGTCAAGGTAACACTATGCGATCGCGACCACTACAATGTGATCGCATAGAAGGAAACAAGGAGACAACATCAGCAGTGGAAAATGAAAAATATTGACCCGAAGCCTATCCAAAATACACCTGAGACCCCTAGGACCCTGTCTAATAACTCAAACAAGTCTTATAACCTAAATCAGACTTGCTCGAGGTTTCATATCACATAAAACAACACCAAAACAACGAATCAAACCAAAAATCAAACTTATGAACTTTCATATCTTCAGATATCAAAACTCGTGCCGAAACCTATCAATTAAATCCGGAATGACGTAAAATTTTGCAGACAAGTCACAAAGAACACAACGAACCTACAGCCACTCCCAGAATTCCATTTCGATCCCGATATCAAAATTTTACCTATCGGCCGAGATCGCCGAAATTCCGACTTTCGCCAAATTACCTCAAATCACTCTACGAACCTCCAAAACCAATTTCGAATGCGCGCGTAATTCGAAAATCATCATACAAAGCTGTTGTAATTAACCAAAACTCATTCCGAGGCCGTTTACACAAAAGTCAAACCTCCGGTCAACTTCCATCACCTATGCTTCAAAAATTGAAATTTTCCTCCCAATACGACTCCGGATTATCCGGTAACTGAATCCAACCACGCACGCAGGTTGATATACACAATGTGAAGATGTTCATGACCTTACACCACCGAACAAAGTTTAATTTCTCAAAATAACCGGTCGGGTCGTTACAATAACGTTGTTGTACCCAGGCGTTTGTTTGTAAGATCTTCTGGAATGCACAATTTGTATGGCTTCGGTGATGAGAATATTTTGTGTGTCACTTCTGATAATGCGTGCATTGGGCAGAAGTATATGTCATTTTCGTAGATCAAAGCTTTCAAGGACTTCAGAGTTGGTGAGACCAACCTTATTATGATTAGTGAAGTCCTTTCCAACATCATCTAATGATTTCACTCCTCTTTTTCTCTTATGTTAGTTCCTTGTCAGTTGGTCGACTACCCTCCCTCAAACGATTTTCGAACTTCATGGTAATTCACCCATATATGAGTAAACTCTGGCGGTCAGAGAAGAAAGGATTTTAATGAAAGCAGGAGATCTTAAATATTAGCCTATCTTCAAATGCATGAAGAGTAGACATTCATTTCGATGAGGGCAGATTCCTACACATTAATTTGAATTGATTGATTGGGAGAACTGATTTCATAGCATTAGAAGCATAAGTATCTGAAAAGGAGGAGGAATGTGGTTATGATTTTTGTTAAGTGATTGAGGTTACCGGTTAAGACCTTGTGCTATAAAGAGGCTAAAAAATTATTCCCATCGAATGTCTATACCAAATCAATTGATGTATGCCTATGTTTGCACACACACTTATTTTACTTAACCATGGTTAAAATAGATATTTTTACATCATTAAATCATTTAACCATGGTAAGTTGATGCATGTATTTTGGTGTAAATATAAAGAGTTTTGTTCAAAGGGAAAGAAAAAGAACCATATCTGACATATAAGGATTGACGTTATTCTATTTTACATAGTTTCTTCATAATTCTTAAATTTTTGAAATAAGGTTGACGTCATTGTTTTAGACACATTTGGATTAAAGAGAGTTGATTAAAAAGATGAAAACACTAATGGCCTAAACATATGGCATGTCTAATATAAAAGGTATTTTACATTTTCTGATGTTGAAGATTAGCAAGACTTTATATTTCTTCTAGTCAAAAACATGCAATCAATGTCAGAACAAATTAAAGGACTTTCCAAGAAAGTTTCTTCACCCAACAGAAAATAGAAGGTTTGCCCCTAATGACAGATCGATTTTACCAGTGTTTGGCATGTCAAAAAGCTCCAGACACTTAACATGAGATGTGGGGTTTGTTTTTGACGAAGATGCGAAGATAATCTGGTGCGATTTACTTGGCCTTTTCCAACATGTGTCACCAAAGATAATACCTTTTGGCTTTTTGTATTTGGTGTTACACTAATTTCTCTTCGTACATACTTATTTTTCCACATTTTGTGATAGTCATTTTGGATGAGAAGTAAGTAATTAGTGATGAGTCACAACATTTCCTCTTAAATTCTCACTAATAAAAAAACACCCTTTTTCGACGGAAAAAACCAACCGAATGCGATCGGTACCGACTGAAAATGGTGTGTGGGTCGAAAATATTTAGGTCTGTATCAAAATTTGACCTATGCGGTGCACAATTTGGAAATCAAACCGCGGTTTATACTATGGCGAAGTACTATTCAATCAAAGACGGAATTAGAATTTAAAGTTTGTGGGTCAAAGAAGAGGACTGACAAACTTAACACTAAATTTGAGTGATGTAAGGGTGGATCAAAGAAATTAAAAAGACCGGCAAACTTTTAGATTAATGAGCTTTTAGATAAGAGACATTTTCGTTCCTATACCATATAGGAAACTATATTACTAAATATGTTCATGATTTGAAAATTACCCGTCCTGTTAATAGTTTTTTTACAAAACAGATACAATGCATTAAATACAGAATCTTAGTAGATATAATCTTCCTATTTAGGCGCTAAAATTAAGGAAGTAAATATTCTTTCAGATATTTCATTAAATAAGGAATCATTGTAGTATTAAAATTCCTTATTTAGGTGCGCTAATATTGGGGAATTAAAGATTCTTTCAGAAATTTTCAAACGCAAATCACGCTGTATTAATTTTCGTCTCGTTCTATTCAATGTACCCAGTTTGTAGATATTTTGTAGATTATTTGTATTTTGATTGTAGATGCTTTGTTTTTTGTTTTCACAAATTAAAAATGACTAAAACTTCTACAAATCTTCTGCAAAAAACGCAATTATGTCGAAAATCCCAATTAACTACAATCGAATGAGAATTGGGTGATACGATATTGAGATCTGTTTGACTTTGTAGTTTATTTTTAGTTTTTTTGTAGAATTTTTGTAGATGAATAGAAAATTTTGTAGTTATATTAAATGTAGTTATTATGATGTTTAGAATACAATTTGTCTACAAAAAAACTATACATTAACTACATTCTGGACACAATCTACAATTTAACTACAATTTAACTACAATTTATCTACAATTTCTGTAATATGTCTTCTTCTTCTTCTTCTTCTTCTTCTTCTTCTTCTTCTTCGAGATTCAATCTGAAAATCAGTCAAAACCAAGTCCCATCTTCACCAAAAACCCTCAAAATTGAGATATAAACTCCAAACCATATTCCCGATTATTTTCAACAACACCCAATCCAAACAAATAATGATTTTTGAAAACCCAAATTTGAATTCAAGCTTTCAAGCTTTTTAATGGCTGTCAATGGTGGATTTGAGAGAAGAAAAGATGAAGAACATATATATGATCGCCAATTTCTGAAAACGATGAAGAACAGAATGTAGCAATTTCGACTTGTTGAATCTCGAAGGTCTGAATTCTACAATTTGAAGAAGAAGGAAGGGAGAAGAGGAAGAAAGGGGAGGGGAAAACGGCTGGTTACAAATGATGGGGAGAGAGAAACGTGGGATATATGGACACCTTTAATTAAGGAGTAAAAATCTGCCCATTAATTATACCCCTTTAATTAAGGAGTAAAAAATTGCCCATTAATTATAATCCTAAATTAATTATGGTATAGATTTGGTAATTTGGTATACTAAATATAATTAAATCAAACCTTAAATATGGAGGGTGATAAGGTTTCATATATGGTATAGGAATATAAAAATTTCTTTAGAGAAGGAGACCGTAAAAGTTCATATGGTGTGCACGCTTTAAAGTTTAGATATATCATAACACAAAAGACAATAATGTGAGATTTGTTGGACTAAAGCGAACAACAAGTGTGATGAACTAAGAATGTGATAGTACGACACCACTAGCATGCATATTAACCATTTTGAACCACAAAGCTTCATAGCGGTAGATAGAATAATGAAGTGCTGTAAATCTATTTGGATATTTATGATTAAGAAGTCTGCCCAATTTGTTGTATACATAGAAAAAGATTACGTTAAGATTTTATTATCATATTTGGTTTTTCTATTTCTAGAAAGAAAAGACAACATATTATTATAATTAAGTTTTTCTTTTTGTAGAAAAAAATTATAATTTTGTTATAAAACAATAAAAGAAGAAGGGCATTGCACAGAAAAGTAGAGAGAGATAATTCTTATTGATTTTTGGGATGAATTACAATGGATTATGACCCCTCTATTTATAGGGAAAAAGTGACTTAGCCATCAAGTAAAATCTCTAGGATCTCTCTAAAATATAGACATTCACCTTAGATAAAATTCTATTTATAACACTCCCCCTTGAATGTCTATTCAACAAATAATGTGCCTCGTTAAAATCTTAACTAAAATAAAACCCAATGGGGAAAAAAATTCTAGAAAAGGAAAAAGAGTACACATGTTTAATAATACGCCTTTTGGTTGCCTCGTTACAAATCTTGCAAGGAAACCCCAATGGGACAAAATCTTGTAAGAGAAAAAGAGTGCAACGCGTATTAACTCCCCCTGATTAGAGCATCAATTCACATCATTGAGTCTTCACATTCCAATCTTGTGCACTAGCCTTGAAGGTTGACGTCATCAGAGATTTGATGAATAAATCATCCATATTAACTCCAATAAATATGTTGCACCTTGAAAATTTCCGCTATCACATTATCATGCTTATAGTTATAGCAAGATACAAATGTGCACAAATTGCACTTAGGATGTAGTATTTCACGACCAAGAATTCTATATGCTTTAAGCAATTTAAATTCTTCATGGATTGTCATATAAGTTGAATCATATAAGCCATATGAATGGACTTTAGATGCATATCATGTTTTTATGCCATGCTAGACATAAGATAGATAAAAGTGAGTGCACACACCATACACTTTACACTTTCAAGTGTTTGTACTGCATGTCCAAAACTACATGTCTCTCGTATAAAAATCAATTCTATTTGAATTGTGTCTTTTCTATTTTGCCAATATTTTGTATCTGTAATCGACAGACTTAAGATCCTCATATATACTTAGCGCTATGATAGATGTCGTCGACGAACATTTTATATCGGTTCCAATATTTTTCATAAAGACGTAACATGAAGATCTCATCATTCATATATTCAGGTAGTTGAACCTCTCCTGAGATTTTATGAAATGTTATGTCATGTGATCTTCTTGATCACTTGCCTCCTTATTATGATCATTTTGATCATTTGCTCATCTTCTTTATCAAGAATTTTATTTGAAACCGATTTGTCTATATGCTTTAAGCATACCATAGACTTTGTCTTTCTAGGACTTATTCTAATTTGAGCATTTTCAATGAGAATATAGGTACTTTCTTCGGGACAGCAAATGCGTCTCGCATGCTTTGCAATACATTGCAGATGAATTATCATTTTATGAACTTCAAGTTCATATTATGTTATTCGAGGATCTAGATGTACAAATGATAATTCATTTCACGTAACTTTTTCTCAATTGTTTGTCTTGTCTCCCCTTAATGTAACTAACTTTCTTCCTCAATTTGGGAACCCATCTTTGTGTATTATGGTGTTAATCAAAATATACACCGCATATCAATAATAATAAGATGGAATTATTTGGTTCATGTCCCTGAACCAGTTGTGAGGGGAGAATATAATATACTTTCGTATATAACGTATATCAAACTGATATAAATAACTTTGTTCTCATAAGTATAGTTTAGCTATTAAGTGGAGGCACCGGATAAATTATTTTGCTAAACAAATCAACTTATCAAGATGAACTATCTTGAATAGAAAATCTGGAAATTATTGAGCAGTTACCTCATAAACACCAGGTTGCGGGTTAATAGTAATCGCACATGTAACCATCTCATATACATCTTATGTGGTATACATGGCAGGTGAATGGGCCCATATTCACCTTTTATATTTCCAGCATTCATGGGATTCAATCCCAATTTTAGTTGGTCTATTAATTAATGAGAACGAGCAGCATAAGAGAATCCGTAAAGAACTTTCTAGTTCTTTAATATTTACCCATGTGAATACTCTTTTAGTTTTGCACATCATATTTGAATTGATATGGCTAAACCAATTATGCCAACTGAATAAATTATCAATTTATTGATAAAGTTCTGATTTACACCATGACATGTGCAATTGTCAATAAACTCCAAGTATATTATGATATGGGTTTTTATATCAATAAATATCTAATTTATTGTGGTATTTTTTTTATTTGTGTAGTACAAACTGGAGAATAAAGTGGGTAACTTTAACATACATATTACCCGCCTACAAGTTGTACTAATAGAAGATATTAAATCTTTCCTTTATTTATAGTCTCAATATAACCAACCGCTTTCGCGAATACTTTAGAAACTCAATTAAGTTTCTTGAAGACTTACTACGACACAATAAATTGACATGATAATCAATGGTATTCCTCCAAAATAGTATAATTAGCTCTTCTAGAGCTTTCAATTAATTTGGTACTACCACATATTCATCAACATCCATATGGTGAATATCTCTTTCAAATAGAATGTTATACCATTATGGTCATGGTCAAAATCATTATAGGCAAGATGTGTTGCTTCTATAAATTTTGCCATGTAATAATCGCGTTGCCATAATATTTTGGCTAATCACAATAGGTACGCGATCAATGATCATTCATGCCATAATAATGAGATTATTTTCTTATATCATCTCAATCCTCGTTCTAGAGGTGAGTGTGGTATATTCACTACCACTAGCATGTTCATATTCTTCAAAGGATGAATATGTATTCATAAATCATATGTTTTCACATTCACATCATGAATGGACCATAATCATCAAGATGTGCTTTACAAACTCATGTCAAATAGATGAGAAATATTACTTTCACTGAGTGAAGTATTATATTGAGAATCCTTATAATTCTCATTACCACAATGATGATGATTATAATTTCATCTATTGCCACGTCCACATCCATTGATATCTTCACAGTAATTTTTTGTCTTCTTTCAGATTTATCACATGTTGCTATCACATTCTCTTAAGGGGAATGAGAATGAAGCAAATTCAATGGGACAGGTTTCCACTTCTTTGCCCACAATCATACATGAATTTGATCATGAAAATGCATAAAAATTTTACCACTTCAGGTGGTTATAGTTTCTTGCAAACTCATAAGAGTTATAATCAAAGTTTATTGTCTTTTCTTGCATTTAAAATCAAATTATAGAATTTCAAAAATTTAAAAGAAAAAAATAAAGTAAAATACTTACCTTAAATCCAAAATTTAATCACGAAGGAAGTTCATGGAACAATTGACAATCATTATGCTCAATCCCAAAGCTTCTACTCAATTGGTTAGAGTCTCGTGCTGATAACGTGTTATAAAACAATAAAAGAAGAAGGGCATTGCACATAAAAGTAGAGAGAGATAATTCTTATTGATTTCTTGGATGAATTACAATGGAATATGACTCCTCTATATATAGGGAAAAAGTGACTTAGCCACCAAGTAAAATCCCTAAGATCTCTCTAATATATAGACATTCACCTTAAATAAAATTCTATTTATAACAAATTCTTCTATGTTTGGCTAGTCCTTTTTCTTGTAGGAAAAGGTTTGGACTTCTATAAATTGAGGATCATTCCTTATCATTCAGTAGAATCCACAATGTAGCCATATAGCCATATGGGGTTTGAGAGTAGTGTTTAGAGGGAGAACTTTATGGGACAAGTGTAGTGTGTCACTAGTGTTTGCCTCTTCGTGAGGTTGTTCTCTAGATATTTTGTACTCTCTTTTATTATAGTGGATTGCTCATATACGCCCGTGGACGTAGGTCAAGTGACCGAACCACGTTAAATGTGTGTGTCTCTTTTGGTAGATTTCTCTTTTATTGTCTGGTTTATCATCGTTCAAGGTTTGCTTTGCTAGAATCCGCATGACACCTAGCTTTTTCGGTCCTAACAAGTGGTATCAGAGCGAGGTTCAAGACAAGTTTATCTTGGCGGGTTTAGTTCTAGCTGCAACCTATTTGACGGTAATCATGATTTTTGTCTGAGAAATTTGACCGGAGTGCTACTCTCGTTGAGACAAACTTTACAATAGAGATTTGGAGATGCGACCTGTTGATGAAGTTGTGGTTGATCAGCAACAAATTCCTGCTCAGGTAACTACTTCGAATGCTCCTGAAACCTCTTTTAGAAGATCTACAAGGGAGAAATAAAAATCCATGCGCTATCCTCCTGATGAGTATGTACTTTTGACTGACATGGGAGAACCTAAGAATTAGGATGAAACCATGCAAGATACTCACAAAGATCAGTGGATCGAAGCCATGGAAGATGAGATGAAGTCACTTCATGAGAATGGCACATATGAGTTAGTGAATTTGCCGAGAGGTAAGAGCTTTATCTAACAAATGGATATTCATAATAAAGCAAGATAACCATACCTCTGCGCCTAGATACAAGGAGAGATTAGTTGTTAAAGGTTTTGGCCAGAAGAAGGGAGTTGACTTTGATGAAATTTTTCTCCATGTTGTGAAGATGTCTTCTATTCATGTGGTTCTAGGCTTTGCCGCAAGTCTAGATTTAGAGGTTGAGAAGATGGATGTCAAGACTACTTTTCTTCATGGTGAGTTAATCGAGGAGACTTATATGGAGCAGCCTCAGGACTTCGTAGTTAAGCTTGCAGATAAACATGCGTTTTGCAGAAAATTGGCAGGCATGAAGCCTGTCAATAGTTCCTCTACTTGAAGATACATTTGGCCCCTTGGCTGGAGGGGGAGTTTGTTGGTCTCGTGCCCATGTTATCCATCCAAAGGCTCAATGGACTAATTCTATTCTCTTTTGGTTTTCATTCCTATTCGGAATTTGATTCGGGTTTTATTCTTATTTAGAGTTGGTTTTGGCTTTATGAGAAAGCACCACTCATTATCTATAATTATTCTATGCTCATGGGTACAAGTCTTTGAAAGACTTAAGCACATAAGAGTGGTTTTTGAGGGAGCTTTCATCAAGAGAGAAGAGAGAAGAAAAGTATTTGTTTTGTTGTAGATTTTTATTCCGACCAATCAACTTCAAATTACGTTTTCCGATCCGTTAACCGTTGGATCGGGCTGACATTTTGACTAAGTGTTCGTAACATCTTAGTCTTGGATTTGAATGGTGGAGATCGGATTTAGAGTCTCGTAGCATCTGATTTTGAGCCTCGAACAACAGCTTCGTGTTGTAGATTCTCCTCTTTCTTCAATCGATTAATTGTTGCTCTTGTTGCTCCGTGTTTGACACTTGTTATGTAGCCAATTTGGAGAACTTTTGTAACCCTCTTATTATTATAGTGTAGCTTCTTGGATCTTTGTGATCCCGTTATTTTTACCTTCGATTTGAAGGGTTTTCCACATTAAAATTTGGTGTTCTTTATCTTCTTTATTTTTGGGTTTGCCTCTTCCTCAACGTAACAGAATAGACCTTAAAAGTAAAAATATGTTTAAGCTGCTTTATATCAAGGTCAAACTGTGACGTTGTTTGGTTTAATCAAATTAACTATCTCATCTTTTATATAGAATAGTTAATTTTATTATTTGATATAGATTTCATTAGGGATCTAAATAATACCTATAATCAAAATCATATCTCGGGATTAATATTCTTATCCTCATAATCAAACCACCTCTCTAGAAAAGTACAAAATTTCCTTCCATTTAGCCTTTTTTGACAGAGAGGGTACGGAATGTGACCACTGTAAATAAAAAGCAAAGGAGCAACGAAAAGTAGTGTATATTGCCAATCATCCACATCACATAAAGCCCCAAAAAAACGAAAGGCCATTTCAATTTTTTAGAAGAAAATAAAAACAGGAAAAAGAAAAGCCACTAGCACTCAAGTTAATAAAAGGACTCTTACAGGAAAATAAAATGATAATTAAAGCCAAATGTTTTTACACACGTCATATGTATTAGTAGTTTTACTTCCTTAGTTTAATACTAATAATATATATATATATATATTATCCTACTCATCAAGCCTTATGTGGAGGGCATTGATAACACTTAGTGAAGAGGCCAAAAGTGTTAATTTGATGTACAAAATTGACCATGCTTGCCCAACCTCCAAATCCAAAACCAACAATGAAGACCCACGCTACCACAAATATGTTGGTACAATACAATCCAACCCACCTTCCCAAGAATGATGGTGGTTGTTCCACAGCATTCTGTAAACCAAGAAAAAAATAATTAAATTGATGAAAGAGAATAGTAGTATATATTTATATTAGTTTGTGATATTTGTATTACCTCTCTAGCGGATGGAGAAGCAAAAGTAAGCATGTGTGCTAAGGCAGGAATAATGTAGACAGTGAAGCTAACAAGAAGAGATCCAACAGTAGAATTAATGGGACCAAAGAAGGGGAAAACAATTGCCAAGAACCATATTGGAATAACCACAGGGAGTCTTGCCATTGCTCTCTTGAACAAGCTCTTAGTGTCATGAACTCTGATGAATTTCTCCCACACAAAGTACAAAGGGGTACATGCAAATCCAAATGTAATAAACTGATGAATAAGCATGAGAACTACAGCAGCGTCTCTAAATCTGGTCCTTGGTAACAAAGCCAAAGCATTGGAGTGGGTGAGCAGCGCATCTCCAAAAGCCCAATACACGGCACTTGCTGATGGCAGTGTCAGTGTTAGCACATAAATTGTTGCCATCAAATATATAAGCTTGAACTTCTGTGGCTTCCACATTGCATGCATTATCTCCCTATATATATATATATATATTATATTACAGTACACAAAAAAGTGGGTAAGTAATAAACTACAAGACTAAAACACAAAATATACACTAGAGAAAGAGATGTGTCCCGCCTCCCCCCCCCCCCTATATATATATATATATATGATGCCTTCTCCTACATACATAAAATGCATTTTCTTATAGAAAATATATCGTATTGCGTTATATATAGTGCGTTACAGACTTTATTTTTCTATTCTTTCTGTAATTTTTCGATTCTGTTATATTTTTTTGGAAAATTGGAATGCAACTGATTATCAAACTCCATAAATTCTCATATGTTCCAGCCAAATTGCTTGTCATCTTCTGAAGATTTTGAGTCCACATAATCAATTTCTGACTATAATTCCATTACTGATCTGGTATGAAGAAATTTTTCCCATGTAATATATTTAAATTTTCTTTCCATTATATTACTTCTCCAGTAATTAAGCGGTTTCTCTAGTATATATACTGAATTAGGTTGGGGGGAAATATGTTTGTTTCATGATTTTTGTTTATTAAAAGTTTTGATCACAAGAGTTAAGAATAAACAAATATAGGGGAATAAGAAAAGCAGGCACCAGGTTTTCAGGAAACATGCTCCCATTACAGGGAAAGGGATATCTAGCTAAATAATTATAAGCATGTGTTATGTCCTTACTGAGACAAACAAAAGAGTGTTACAGGGTAGCATGGATATATTAAAATACTTATCCCCTTGTAAATTGCTATACATATACTCTCCTCCATCTTAATTATGTATGTGGCCGTATTTGATCGGACACGAAATTTAATAAGCAATTCTTTTAAAAACTTATGGTCTAAATCAAGTCACAAAAAAGTTTGTGTGGTTATAATCATTTTATTAAGGGAAAATGAAAAATTTAAAGTTAAATTAATTCTAAATAAAAAATATAATATTTTATTTGGACAGACCAAAAAGGAAAGTATAACACGTATAGAATCAATATTAAATATTAAATCCTCACACTGTGACAGCGTGGCCACCAAAGGTATAAAGAATGTTTGTAGCACCAGTGAAGTAGAGAACCATTGTGGTTGGTCCCGAGTGCTTCACTCCCTCAACCTTTGACATGTCACAATCAATAAAATAATTAGCAGAAGAATAAAAGCAAGTACTAATCAAATGCCGTTCTAATATTAAAAGGTAAATCACGCCAAAACTAAACTTTAGTACTTCGCATGGAAGAAAAAAAGAAGCAGCAAAAACCTTTATATATACTACTTTTTCCATCTCAAATCCAAAGTCTTGTGTTTTAAAGTAGAACTTATCTAGTTTTCAATAATTTCGTATATCTAAAGCCCTGCATCTTCTTGTATTCTTTTAATAAATTACAATATTTTGTAGTCTACTTTGTTGTTCTAAAAGAATACGCTTATTATTTTACTGTTACAAATGGTCGAAATTTTGCCTGCAGGCACTCGTAGTTATTCCCCTGGTCCGCTTTAATTGATTTTGTTGCTATTTTCACACATATTAAAAAATTCTCTTAGCATTAATTAACAATGAAATTGGTCATATTAACCTTAATTTATTAATAAAAATTCAACAAATACTCTTAGGCTCTTTACTCCAAGGGCAACTTTAAAAAAAAGAAGCTAATTCCTTCTTGATATATGAAAAATCAAATATTGTGGACCACATGAGAAAGGCCAAAAAATCAATAAGAGCATACCGTAAAGAGTAATAATTAGTATGACCCGTTTGTTAATAAACATAATAAAAAAAAGAGAACGAAAAAAAACATTTTAAAGTACCTGTCCATTGAGAAGAGAAGCAATGGTAAGATACCATGCAGTGTAAGTTGTCATGAGAAGGCCTATAAATGACCAAATTCTGTAGTTGTGGAATGAAGGAATGAACACAGTTGTGGCACAACAGGCTCCAAATATATAAGTCCAAGTTCTCTTATCAAGATTGTCATTTATATAATATATGTTACTGCAATCAATATAATGAAGAAAAATTAAAGGATTAAATAAGAACGAATTATACTAGCTATTTCTATTTAAAATTATTTATCCATTTACTTTGATGAAATCTTAATTTGAACATGACATACATAAATATTATTTCACAATATATTGTAAACAAATTTAGAAACCATGAAAAATACAGTAGTAGTACAAGTCGAGATTATTTATTGAAGGTGCTAAAAATTGTCTGATTGATTACCTTGCACATGCAATTAGCTGAATGACTGATCCAAATAGAAGAAAAGTGCAGTTAAAAAAGAGGCCAATATTCCTCCAATGCTTTCCTAGTAGTCCGTCAAGAACTTCAAACCACTGCAAAAGAGTCAGATATTCAACTGATGAGAATTAGGACAACTGGAAATTATCAAAAGAAAAATAATTTTCTCTTTAAATGAATTGATCGGACCAGGTATATTTAATTAAAAAATAAAAGAAGAATTACCTGAATTACATGGTTTCTGAAGTCAACTTTTTCTCTTTCTTTTCTAGTTCTGTACTCAACGTAGAGAACACTTATAAGATAAGCAGTCCAGCTTCCCATCAACCCATAGAAGAGTTGGAAAATAATTCCAGACATCATTCCCAGTTGTGAAAATGAATATGGCAGTGTAAGTAGCACTTGAGCAACCTAATTTTTTTCAACATCGATCCAAGCCGATTATTTATATTCTGAATCTGCTACTGCGTTGTTAAACAATAAAAGTGACATTAAAAAAAAGGAACCTGGTTAGAAGAACAGCTAAACCATGCATCATAAACAGAGCCACCATGCCAGAAAAAATTCGAAAATTTGCTCTTCACAGAGTTATTGGAATTGGCTACTTCTCCTTCTCTCTCCATTTCCAAGTAGTTTCCAGCAATAACAGTCTCAACTTTCTCAGAAGCCATGGCTATATGGACTGTGGAGTGAGAGTTGTCAAGTAATAAGAATGGAATGAGATTTGCCCAGGTTATTAAATAGTAGAAAGGAGAAGGCTGAGATAATTTCTTTTTTTTTGAAATATTCCCTTTATTAGTAGTTGTTTATTCAATTTGGTATTGGAGCAATGATAGGGTTACCCGTGAATGGACCTAACGAAGATGCCTTTACTTAGGGTCTCCTATTAGCCCAACTAAGGATTGAGATTGAACATTATTATTTCAACGCAACTTAGCTGAAAAAGAAAAAAAAGAAAGAGAACGGAAAGGAAAAAGCAAAAGAAGAAAATTATATATGGTTACTTTTTTTTTGTTTGAGAGTGATGGAAATAACCATGAATTAGTAAAAGGACGAGTATAATAAGAATTTGATAATTGTGTTGTCTACTCGCCGGCGTGATTAATTTAGATTCGTGTCGTATGTGATTCATTGAAGGATTATCTCTTCCAACTAAAATTTCTTATACGAGTTTGATTCTCACTCAAAAAAAAAATTACAAAATGTGGATTAATCTCAAAAAGCTAACTTAGTGGTCATGATTTCAATTTAGAATAAAAGGTTCTTAATTAGAGAAATCATTCAGTTTATGCATCATCTGACTGTCCTAATTAACAACCTCACTCCCCCAGTGCAGCAACGAGTACGTAGTCACAATCATCCCCTAACTATTTACCCTTCAAATATCAGCAAACTTTAGCAAAAACCTATGGGAAGTGTATATAGCCACCCCCTCCCCCCCCCTCCCCCCACAGGAAAATTGTACTTTACAAAATAGAATCCTCCTTATAAATCTTGGTGCATATGGTCTGAAGAGAGTACAGTTGAATCTTCTTTATCCAAAAATTATATTGCATACATGAACTGTTAACTACCGTACAAAATAAAATAATTAATTATTTTAATATAAATATATAAATTATTAAATCCCTTGACATAAGTGAAGTTTCTAATATAGCGTCAAAGGCGACCAAAAACTTGTTTTGGGTCGCAAATGAATCTCAATTGTGGTATTCTTTTTTTCTTTTTGAACTTTTTTTGTAATAATTTCTGGCTTCCCGCGGCTAGCTCCACTAAGACCCTTTTCTCCCTCCCTTCTGCAGGAAGAAGGAATAAAAATTAATAAATGATGGTTTTCAAGGAAATACTATAAGATTTAGCAAATGCCATTTACCCAGCACCCTCCTTTCTTTCCAACTCTTTGTTTTATTTGTGGGCCAGCAGGTAAGAGCATGGGCCTAGCCTCTCATGATCGCACGAGCGGGCTGGCCCACCAAAAGCAGTCTCTTTTTCAAGAAGCCCATTTTCATATATTATTTGATCATGAATATACACTGGCAGATAGGGTGTCAATCGTTCGGTTCGGTCGGATAATTTTATAAAATTTATACCATATTAATTTTGTCCGTTATCCTATTATGTATAACCAAAATTAGACTTTTAGAAACCGTACCAGTTATGTCGGTTTCTCTTCAGTGGTACAGTCAGGGGCGGAGTTAGAATAAGACATACGGGTTCGACTGAACCCAGTAGCTTTTGTCCAAACCATGTATTTATTTTAAGAAATTCATCAAATATGTGCGATTTATTAATTTAGAACCCAGTAACTTAAACATATTAGATTCTTGAACCCATAAACTTCAAATTCTGGCTCCGCCTCTGGGTACGGTCGGTTAATTTTCGCTATTTTTCTAAATGACATTTAAAAGTTACTAGTAGAAGCGGAATGCAATAACATACGTACTTTATAAGACTTAGCAAAACATTTTAGACATTTTTACCATTTAAAGTGTGATGAATTAAGAAAACATGAAAGATAGTTAAAATATATATCCATCAACTACTCTACAACATCGTAAAAGAAACTAAGCAAAGACAAAAAAAATATAAGTCACACGAGTGGAGACATACGAAATCGCTAGAATATTTTGAGACTCAAAAATAAATTTTATAAAAGATTAAATATCGAAAATATAAATTTGAATCACACCAAAGGAAACATATTCAATTCATTATAGTTTGCTACTCATAATTGCTAGAATATTTTGTGTCTTGTTGTACTAAAAATATTTACGTTCAATAAGTAGTATAATAGGTTTAGAATTAGGATTTTGTGTTTAATTACTTGTTGGCTTGTAACATTTTATCATAATTCCAAAGAAAATATATTGCTCTATTTTTTAAACTTAATATATAAATATATATTTTTCATGTAAATTTATTCCGTACGATTCAGTACTTTTTCAGTTTATTTTCATAAAATAAAAAACCTACCATAATTATTGGTAGATATATATAAAAGCATATAATTTTATTTAAATAAACCTAAAAATCAGTTTGGTACGATACGGTTCGATTGATCTAGTCGGTTTTTGAATATCAATTAACACTGGCAGATTCAACCTTTTTTCATAATGTCAAAGAAGGAAAAAATTCATCCGTTGCATTAGAAGAAGGGGCCTTTCAATCTTTACGAGACATTAGACTAGCATTTGGATATAGATTTGCTTTAAATTTGACAAAAATATTTTTTGAAGTTGTGTTAAATAATAATTTTTGGAAATTAAAAATGTGTTTTGGGCACGTATTTTACTTGAAAAAAGGTTGAATTTTTATGAGTGAAAGAAAATTTCACTCAAAAACTAGCCCAAACTTAAAAAAAAAGTCAATTTTTTTCAAAAACTGAACAAATTTCATGAACAAATAATATTTTTAATTTATTTTATAAAAAACGTTAAAGAAAATTATGTCCAGACGGGAGCGAGGTGTTTACTATTTTACTCTGAGACTAGCATACATTAGATTGATACCTTCTGTATTCGTTTCCACTGACTAATTCAGCTTAGTAAATTTTGGCCAAATTATTTCCCAAAATCAATTTTATCATTTATGGGTTCACCAGGGACGAAACTTTACTCCCTGTTTTCTGTCGAGTAATATAGGAATGGGGCGGGTGTTTTATATTTGATATTGGAAAGGGGAAGGTTTATATTATTAATTAAGCAGAAGAATGGAGTGAATGATTGCATAGAGAAGTGGTATTAGTGCTTAAAATGATTAATCCCACACGTGTGACAACTGGCTTTAGAAAAGATCCAAGTGCTTTGGACTTTTATTAGGACAAAGCTAATCTTTTTGCCTTTGGGATGCGTTACAAGCTAATCATGCTCACGGGAAGCAATGAGCAGTCCAATTAATTTTAATAAAATCTGATTTTAATACAAAAAAGAAAGAAACTACAACTTAAAAGGGATTTTAGCCCCTTTACCTCTTGGGCCTCCCGTATGAATGTGAAATGCATTGTGTGTTGGGTTATCTTATTTAAAATAATTCCTCCCTCCGTTTTAATTTATGTGAACCTATTTAACTGTGTACGGAGTTTAAAAAAATATAAAAACTTTTGGAATTTGTGGTCCTAAACAAATCAAAAAAGGGTCCAGAGTATTTGTGTGGTTATAAAAGCTTCTCATTAAGGGTAGAATTGTAACTTTAAGCTAAATTATTTTCAAATTTGGAAAGAGTTCATTCTTTTTGGAACGGACCCAAAAAGGAAATAGGTTCACATAAACTGGAACGGAGGGAGTAATATTCATGAACGTGTGCGTTGCACGTCAATAATGTCAAGTGATGATTAAATATTATTTATATGAAGGAATAATAAAATTTAATTAATGCGAGAAATTTTATGTTTAATAATAAAACAATCATCTAAATAACGAAAAATATTATTACATTAGCATAATACATGAACTTAAAATAAAAGAACATCATCAAAACTTACACAAATAATTAATTTTATCATGTTAGTTAGATAATTATGTATTATAGTTTTGAAAATATTTAATGTGATATCTTAACGGACACTTCTTTGTGTGTATATTTGATATACTCAACTTACACCTTACAATAGCGTAAAGTGATCGATGTCAAATATAGTAACCCAGCAAGGTTGGGGTCGAATCCCACAGAATAGGCGTGAAAAGTTTACTTGAGTAATGTGAATCTTAACTTTAAATCGTATTTCTATTCCGTTAGGGTAACCAAAGTATTGTAATTGATTGTGTGATAATATAGTGAAATAGTAACTAGTATGATTAATTAAAGTTGTAATTAATTTGATTAACTAAACCAAGGTTGTGTTCCCTTCAATGAAATGTAATTCTATCGGTGTTAATATGATGTATTTCTAATGGAAGGTCCTTTTCGATATGCAAATGATTTCTAAGTGACTACCCAATACTTTCCAATAATTGGGTAGTATTTCTCTTTATGATTTTTTCGAATATAAAAGAGTTCCAATTAAACAAAATCAATTATGCCAAATAAAACCCACTTATTCTTAAACGATTCTATTAAACAAGGTTTAATGCCTTGAGTCTTTGATATTTACTTCTACCAAACCCTAACTCACTTTTCCAAGTAAAGAAAGAATATAATGACACTTGTTAATGTTTGCAACCACCAACAATAAATGAAGAATGAAAATTAAATAAATATCAACCAACCATTATACATATATTCCATGTTAAACACCCAATGACATTACACCCATTTATGGTCCACAATATTAGTATTTAAAGCTAGCTACTCATGCTAAAATACAAAAAGGTGAGAATATTAAATGCCATAAAGCTTACAAAGTGCAAGATTCTTCACTCCTAAAGCTTCCAAAAGATGGGAATATTAAAGGCTTGGAATGTAGCTCAAAAACCAGACAAGAATGACCCACAAAACATCAATAAATTTCTTTATAGTGGGATAAAACTCGGGACCAATTTCGGACAAAAATACCCCCTCCAGGTTAATTATGCGACCGCATTTTTTCCGCATAACAGAGATGCGGTCCGCATTCTTGACAAAACCATCGCATCTTTGAAACCCTAGTTCCTAGGTAGTCGTCGCATTTTGGTTATGCGGTCTGCATAGTTGATCTGCGACCGCATAATGTCATCGCATTTCTGGTTGTGGCAACTTCTTCAGGAGGTTTGCGGTCCATTATGCGGCCCGCAAACCTATTATGCGGTCGCATAGTGGACCACATTTTGTGCACTTGAATTTGGCCAACCAACTGTTAGACTTTGCGGTTCATTTGGACATTATGCAGACCGCATGTTGGATCTGCGGTCCGCAAATTCACATCTGCGATCGCATTTTCCATTTTTCATGTCCTTTTGATTTCATTTTCATGTTCTTGAGTCCTCCAGCCTCATACACTGCAAAATATTAAAATTACATAAGTATAAAAGATAATTACTTTAAAATGAGCTAAAATATAAGAAATTTGGTATCAAATGTGCCTAAATTCTCCGGCACATCAACACCCCCAACTTAAACTCTTGCTTGTCCTCAAGCAACTAAATACACTATCCTATTCTAGACTCCAGCTAAGCAATATGAAACAATAGTGACCGTGGACGGTGTTAATTGGCAGTATTACAAGTATGCACTTTCGTTTATTTACCCTTCCTGAACAATCATTGTTATTTACAAAGAAACTAATCAACTTGTGAACCTTGATCCTCGACCAATTTGACAAAACGTTACTCTCAGTTGAGTGCACTTGCGTTCGACTTCAAGAACTCAACTTCTGTTTGACCTCACAATTCATGTGCCCTCACCAGAAAGAAAGTCCCAAACTTAGAATATTTACAATGACAACAAAAGGGATGGATTCACAAAGACACTCACTCTCACAAAGAGTTTCAAGTGTTACAACATGCCATACCATAGGCTTGCCCTTATTTTAATTCAACGCTTTATTCTAAGAACGTTCGGTTGGAGATCCCATAAGGACTTTTTAAGCTTGTAATGTAGGTTTAGGGAAAGGTCGGATAAACATTTGGGTACAAGTGACTACAACCTCCTTGAACACTACTCACATTTTTCTTTCTTGTTGCCCTTTGCTTCTTTTAAAATCACATAGCCCTCATTGGCTCCTAGTTTCCAATATCGCACCACCTTAAATACTTCTCTAATTTTCTTCACGGCTCCATAATTATATATATACACATATCTCTTTTTTTTCTTTTCTTTTTCTTCTTTTCTCTTATATATATATATATATATTTTTTTTTTTCTTTTCTTTTAGAGCTTGAATAATTTAATAAGAATATTTGGAGGTATACTTTCCTACACTCAATGTACAACCTTGCCAATTTTTGGCTTGACACCACACCCCAACTTAGGATTTTAGCCTCATTCTCAATGTTCAAGGAGGGACGGGTTCAAAAGAGGGAATTATTTTACAAAAAGGGAAAAGATTTGTAATGAGGTGATCCACGAAAAGGTTAAAGGCTCAAATGGGGTAACTAGTGATAATATCTATACAATGGGTAGCTTGAAAGGCTAATTGGGTTTTCCAATATCACAAAGACTGCCTAAGGTCATTTATCCAACCAAGTGTAATTATCATTAGCATCGAAAGACCAACCGGGCACGTTCTAGACGACAGATGTAAACACAAGAATTATTTATACAAAGACTAACACACATGGCACACGAACTGTTTGACTCAACATAGTTTTAGCTCTCGCGTCAACACTTGGCATCTCGAAGCTTTCATCATATTTACATGTATAGTTCTAAGTAAACATAGAGTCAAAGAGCGAGCCTCAAGTTCACACAGTTGATTGCCTATACAACACAATTTTTTTCTTTTTTGTATATATTAACGGAAGGGTATAGGTTATTTACAAACATGCATGCTTGAGACTAGACAATTACACCAAACCGGTCAACATGTTTCATCCTACTGCCGTAGTTGTACTATTACACCTTTGGAAAAGAACCCGACGAAGAAAAACCAAGGGGAATTCATTGCTAATTACTAAAGATGAACATGCATCCAACTATCTACTTGTTTTTTTTCTTGGTTTTTTTTATATACAAAGATAACATATGTACAAAGACAACACAATTATATAAAAAAGTTAACGAGAAATTTTCTTATATAACATAAATACATGTACAACAGTTCAAGGATTTCAAAAAGTTTGTAAAAGGCTATCCCACCCCCAACTAAAAAAGCATGCATTGTCCCCAATGCATAAGAATGTAAGACAGAGTTTAGGGCTCCCTGAGGCGCACTAAGCGCTATGGGAGTCGGAAGTCGGCTGAATGTGGTGGGGTCACCCTCGGATGCTGGAGCTGGGGCCGATGAGATCTCAGCCTGAGGAGTGACCTCTACTGATGGAAGAGTGATCTCCAACTGCCCCGACACTGGAGCTGGGGCCTGTGAGCTGCTAGACTCCCCCGCCGATAGCTGAGTGGTCGATGGATTGGCTTGGACGACCATGTCTGCTAGCGAATGCTCTATCGCCATATGGAAAGCTTCTTCTTCTTCCTCTTCTGCAACTGTAGGGGCAACAAACTGCTTGTCTTTCTCCTGAGGACCCTCGTCCTCCTCGGACCATGAATATTCATCAATCTCTCCCTCATCTGTCTCCCCTCTCGAACTCTGTAGAGTGCCCGGAATCGTCCCCAGAAGGGATGTCAATGTGTGCAGGGAGAGATGGAGTCTGGGAAGCTCCGACAGTCTGAGGTGCAGGAGCTGTCATCAAAGTGGGGAAATCAAGATCTAATCCAGCCACGGGCGTGCCCGCTCCATGCTCTCCTTCCTTGGGCATGAAGGAGGATAGATCGAACTCCAAATTTTGCATTTTGTCGAGCTCAGTCTTCAGTGTGGAAACATCATCATGGAGCTTTGGCAAGTCTCCAAGCTCACCCCGCTCCACTTTTTCAAGCCGCACCTCAATCTGTTTCGGGCGACTCTCATAAGATGTATGCTGCTGTTGGAGAGCAGTCACTGAGGACTGGATAGGATTCAAGGCCTTCCTGATGAGTGTGGGAAGGTTCTTCAGAAGCTGGTCCACCTTAGCATTAGCATGCTGAGCTAAGATACCAAGCCTCGAAAGAGCTGGCAGTGAGGCAGAAGGCTGGGCAGTGGTGGCCTGAGAGGTAGGCTGTGGTGTAGCAGTGGATGCCACTGTGGCCTGAGGAGAAGCATGAATCTGGGAGTCTGAGGCTTCTATATCAACATGAATATGGATTGGAACCTTTGGAAGAACAGCAACTACCTGTGGCACCGCGTCACTAATGCGCATGATATCAATATCCTTCAACGCTTTCCCCATTTTGTCATAGTGTGGCATTGAAGGAACTTCCACATCCTGACAGAGGGCTGTGATCAAACATGGGAAAGGAAGTGATGTGGCTGTCTAATTGGCTCAGACCTCTATCTCTCGGAAGATAATGTCACCCACATCGATCTTGACCCCGGTCATAATGCATGCAATGAGAAAAGCTTTCTCAATGCTTATATCTGTTTCATTCCGGGATGGTATTAAGCGGGAGGTGACAAAACTGAGCCAGAACCGACCCTCTTGTGTGAGATCTTCCTTGAAAAATTTATGCATAGGGTCAATCCAAGTTGGGGTCCCCTTTGTGATCACTGAGGCAATCCAGGCACGCTCACCATCTCTGTTGGCATATTTGGTCTCGTATTCAGCGGTGCCCGACCTTCAGTCTGAAAAATATAGATCATGTATAGCAGCCCCGTCACAAAGTACCTTCTTTCCCTGAACCAAGACAGTCTCACATAATACTTTGTTGCGCTTGTGGTGATGTGTTCTGGAGGATCCATAAAATGCGTAAAACTCGCTCACCAATGTTGCATTGAACTCATCAGGCACCTTAGTGAAGCACTCCCAGTACCTAGCTTTGATGTTCTCTAGTATATGAGGGTATTTCTCCTGTAGCCCATTCAGACTCAGTTGTTTTTCTGCAAGGATTTTCCGTTTCGTGAGCCCTTCTTTATACAGACTCCTAGATCCTGTGACTTCAAATCGGAGCTGGAAGTCATCTGCTATTTTCCTTTGAGCCTCAGCCTGTAGGTCGACTGATGGCACGGTCTCCTCCTCATCAGACTGGGAGGGATGTGCAGCAGTAGGTTGGGAGGATTCTGGGCGTGAGCGCTTGGATTGTTGTGCTGGGTGACTAGTGGAGGCCCTTCTCTTGGAAGAATTATGCTTCTTGGGAACCATATCTGCAAAGAAACGAAGTGTGAGCAACATAGCAAACATCAGAAGAAAACGTTACAAAAGAAGTCAAGTATGCGATAGGTTATGCGGTCGCATAACCACTATGCGGACCGCAAACCTGTCGCACAATGTTTATATGCTGAAGAATGTTAGTTATGCGATGGATTATGCGATCGCATATCCATTATGTGGTTCACATAACCATCTCAAAACTATGCACTTGTAAAGGTCATCACATTATGCGATCGCAAAACCCACCGCAAAGATGGAGTTGCAATCGCAAAGCAGCCGCAAACAACATGTTACTTCAGGACCTAAACTGTTGGAGTATGCGGTGGCTTTGCGGTCTTTATATCAATTATGTGAGCGCAAAGCCTCCGCATGTTGTCATATTCCTTATGTCACCTAGGGTTACTTATGCAACAATGATGCGGACCGCAAAACAACTACGCAGCCCACAAAAGTCATCTTCCTCAAGGTTTTACTTCTACCCTCTACAATGGTGATTTGAATTTCACTACCCAAGCAAGACCAAACTTAATCGATTAAGCATGAACCTCCCCGATTACGAGGAGATGACCCAGAGAACGAAGAGTGAGAAAGAACAAACGAAAAGAAAACAAACACAACAGGCTAATCACACAACAAAATTAAAACTAAAAATTAACAAGGATTGAAGTCGGGAAAGGAGAACATACCCGAATAGGATGAACGGGAAGCAATTGAGGAGATGAATTCGATAATTTTAATCTTTGTTCACTTGTTCAATTCCAACTAGCCGTTTTCCCTTCTTCTTTTTCTTTTTGTTATGTTTTTGTTTTGTTTAAGTGCAAAGTGTGTGTGTTTGTTAATGTGCTGATGATGGAGGTTTTGCGAAGGGGGTAGGGATACTTACCTGGGGAAATGCGGTGGATAAGTTACCGCATAACATGTTATGCGATCACATACTTGTTATGTAGTGGTTTCACTCAGGTTACTCATCTTCCACAATGCGGTGCACACATGCGATCGCATAATTAATATGCGGTCCGCAGAGTGCACGTCTTCGCCGCATTCCAGCCACCCATTCTTGCTAAACAAACTGCCCAGGTCTGCGACCACTATGCGGTCCGCATAGTTAAAATGCAACCGCATATGTGTCGCACACTTCCCATGATTTCTTTTCTTCCCTTTCACTCGCAATTTTAACCTGTTTTATGATCTTTTGAATCACCTGCACTCTAACACAAACTTTAAATTGCTCAATTAAATCTATCTAATAAAATTTAAAATTTAAAGGACAAAAAGGATGTTACCAAATGGGTTGCCTCCCATGAACTGCTTGATTTAACGTCGCGGCACGACGAAGTTGGCCTTTCTTTGGGTTCACTCATTGGTCGGGCATGGACCACCTTTGAGAGCCAACAGTTCCACCAAGTGTTTTTCTTTATCTGTGCCCAAGTAGTGCTTGACTCGCGGGACATTTACTTTGAAGGTTCAGAGCCCACCATCGATTCTAATTCCACAGCTCCAAAAGAGGATACATCTACCACCTTGAACGGACCGGACCACTTCCATTTGAGCTTTCCTGGAAATAATTTGAGCCTTGAGTTGAAGAGAAAAACCAAGTCACCCGACTTGAACTCCCTTTTCAAGATCTTTTTGTCATGGAAGAACTTCATCCTTTCTTTGTACACAGCTGCATTTTCATATGCATGGAAATGGAATTCCTCCATCTAATTGAGTTGTGTTAACCTCAAATTTGCAGCTTCAGCCCAGTCCAAGTTCAACCTTTTTAAATCCCACATGGCTTTGTGCTCCAGTTCTAAGGGTAGATGACAAGCCTTGCCGAAGAATAACCAATAAGGAGAAGTGCCAATAGGGGTCTTGTACGCCGTGCGGTATGCCCACAACGTGTCATATAGCTTCCTTGACCAGTCGGTCATGTTTGCATTAACAGTCTTTGCTAGAATATTCTTTATCTCCCGGTTGGAAACTTCAACTTGGCCACTTGATTGGGGATGATAAGGTGTTTCCACTTTATGCTTGACGCCATATTTCTCTAGTAGCTCCGTGAAAGCCTTGTTATAGAAGTGAGACCCACCATCACTAAGAATGGCTCTAAGAGTGCCAAACCGCGTGAATATATTTTTCTTTAAGAAAGCGGTCACACTCCTTGCCTCATTGTTTGGTAAGGCAATTGCTTCAACCCATTTGGACACATACTCCACAGCCACCAAGATATATTTCATACCACATGAGCTTACAAAGGGACCCATATAATCAATTCCCCACACATCAAAGATCTCGATCTCTATCACAAAGTGCATTGGCATTTCATGCCTCTTGGAGATTGATCCTTATCTATGACATTGGTCGCAAGCATTGACCATTTGATTGTCTTCATGATAAATCGACGGCCAATAATAACCACATTCAAGCACTTTTGCCGCCGTTCGATTGCCCCATGGTGACCCCCAACCGGTGAGTCGTGGCATGCCTTTAGAATTGGCATAATCTCCTCTTCTGGAACACACCTTCTGATGATGTTATCAGCACAAATACGGAACAAGAATGGTTATTCCCAATAGTATTGCCGACAATATCTCAAAAACTTCTTCTTTTGATAAGCTTCCAATCCATCCGGAATGAGGTCGCTAACCAAGTAGTTAGCAATATCGGCATACCAAGGGGTAGATGAAGAAAACAATGCCAAGATGTTCTCATCAGGGAATGCATCATTGATATCAAGATTTTCCTTCGGTCATCCATCCTCTTCAAGCCTAGATAGATGATCCGCCACTTGATTTTCGGTGCCCTTGCGATCCTTGACTTCAAAGTCAAATTCTTGCAATAAGAGTACCCACCTAATTAACCTCAGTTTGGCATCTTTCTTAGCCATGAGATAGCAAAGAGCGGCATGATCGGTGTAGACCACCACTTTTGACCCCAACAAATAAGCTCGGAATTTTTCAAAGGCATATGCAATTGCAAGAAGCTCTTGCTCTGTCACTGTATAGTTCACTTGCGCACCGTTGAGCATTTTGATTGCATAATAATGGGTTTGAGAACCTTGTTATTCCGTTGAACCAGAACCGCTCCAATGGCTACACCACTGGCGTCACACATGACCTCGAATGGAAGAGACCAATCGGGTGTGACAATAATGGGTGCCGTGGTGAGCCTCTCTTTTATTTCCTCAAACGCCTTAAGGCACTTTTCATCAAACACAAACTTGTCGTCTTTATCAAGGAGCTTGCACATAGGATTTGCGATTTTGGATAACTTCTTGATAAAGCACCGATAGAATCCGGCATGCCCTAAGAAGCTTCAGACACCTTTTACCGATGTAGGTGGAGGAAGCTTGGAAATGGTTTCAATTTTTGCTCGATAAACCTCTATTCCATGTTTTGAAATTTTGTGCCCCAAGACAATGCCTTCATCAACCATGAAGTGGCATTTCTCCCAGTTAAGCACAAGGTTGGTCTCCTCACATCTCTTGAGCACTTGTCTAAGATTGTCAAGACAATTCTCAAAAGAGTCACCTACCACCGAAACATCGTCCATGAAAACCTCTAGAAAATCCTCCACCAAGTCTGAGAAGATGGACATGATGCATCTTTGAAAGGTAGCAGGAGCATTGCACAAACCAAACGGCATCCGGCTAAAGGCAAAAGTTCCATAAGGTCAAGTGAATGTTGTCTTCTCTTGGTCCTCCAATGCTATATTGATTTGGTTATAACCGGAATACCCATCAAGGAAGCAATAGAATGACCTTCCCGCTAGCCGATCAAGCATTTGATCAATAAAAGTCATAGGGAAATGGTCTTTGCACGTAGCATTGTTGAGCTTCCGATAATCCATGCATACTCTCCACCCAATGACCGTCTGTGTTGGGATAAGCTCATTCTTTTCATTGTGAATTACCGTCATGCCTCCCTTCTTTGGTACACATTGCACCGAACTCACCCACGAACTATACGCAATGGGGTAGACAACCCCGACATCTAACCACTTGATTATCTCTTTCTTGACCACTTCTTGCATCGAGGGATTCAATCTCCTCTGGTGCTCAACACTCGGCTTTCTTCCTTTCCCCAATTGGATTTTATGCTCGCAAATTCCGGCGGGAATCTCTCGGATGTCCGCTATTGTCCATCCAATTTCTTATCGGTGTTCCCGCAAGACATTCAACAATTTACCTACTTGCACATCATCCAACAAAGAGGAAACGATTACGGGTAAAGTATCATTAGAGCCAAGAAATTTATACCTCAAATGTGATGGAAGCGGTTTGAGCTCACGTTGAGGTGGCTCAATGATTTAAGGCTTTGCGGGAGGAGTGACTCTATTCTCTAAGTCAAGAGAGATCTTCTTTGGTGCATAAGTGTAGGACCCTCATCCTTCCAATGCATTTACGGCTTCTACATACCCCTCCATGTCTTCACCATCCAAATTTACCAAGATTGCCGCAAAGGCTTCACCAAGGCACTCTTCCTCCATTTTCATATCACTAGCATCCTCGACCTCATCAACAACATCTATGACCGAGATCCCCTCATATGCATTTGGCAACTTCAAACCCTTACTAGCTTGGAAAGTGACTTCCTCATCATTCACTTGGAACTTGATCTCATTTCGTTCCGAGTCCATCAAAGCTCTTCCCGTAGCAAGGAATGGTCTTCCCAATATGATAGGAATTTTGCTGTCAATCGCACAATCAAGGATAACGAAGTCGGCCGGGGGAAGGAACTTCCCCACTTTCACTAAGACATCATCAACAATACCCACGGGTCTCTTGATTGAACGGTCGGCCATTTGCAATCTCATACTCGTAGGTATTGGCAAACCCAATCCCACTTGCTTGTAAATGTCAAGAGGCATCAAATTTATGCTAGCTCCATTATCACAAAGTGCTCTTGCAAAATCTCTCAACCCGATAGTACATGGGATGGTGAATGCTCCCGCGTCTTCCTTCTTTTCAACGGTCGTTGTGGCAATAATAGAACTAACCCGGTGAGTCATATTCACCACTTCATTCTTTGTAGATCTGTTCTTGGTCATCAAGTCCTTTAAGTACTTGGCAAATCCCGGCATCTCTTGGAAAGCTTCCAAGAAAGGGATGTTCACCGACAATTGCTTCAAATATCATAGAACTTCTAAAACTTGCCATCATCTACTCTTCTTGCAAGCCTTTGAGGGAATGGAGGAGTAGGTCGAGGAATTGGTGGAGGAGCTTTTGGGGTCTTCTTCACCTTTTCCTTAACCTCTTCATGCTTTGCTTTTTGGATTTTCACCTCTTGGGAGGGCTTCTCACTTTCAACAACAACCGGCACCTCAACTTGTGCCTCCACTTCTTGCTCAAGATCATCTACCTCAACTACTTGTTCACTTTTGTTTTGAAGAACTTTCCTGCTTCTAGTAGTAATAGCCATGGAATGAGAAGATGGACCGCTCACATTCCCCTTTGGGTTGACAATTGTATCACTTGTAAGAGTACCTTTGAGCTTGGGATTTTGTTCTCTTGACAATTCTCGCATTTGCATCTCAAGCTTTTGTATAGAGGCGGTATGTGACCCTACGATTTTGGACATGTTCTTCATTGTAGCCTCACCTCTCTCTTGATTTTGCAAAATGTTCTCAATAAATCCTTCCATATTGGATTCATTTGAAGGTCCCTCCTGGTGATATTGCCCCTTCGGTGGAACATAGGGGTTGGAACTCCGGTTGGCATAGTTGCTATTGTTGTTGTTCCAATTACCTTGACTCGACCCACCTTGGTCATTGCGCCAATTTTGTTGGCCTTGCCCTTGCGGGTTCGGCCTCCATTGATTTTGTTGGCGGTACCCACCTTGAGGATTGTGAACATAGTTTGCTAATTCAAAATCTTGATTTCCCGTTGGTTGCATGTCTTCCACAACATTTACTTTCTTAGTTTGATTTTCTGTGAACATCTTTGTCAACACATCAATGTTAGTGGCAAGACCGGCAATAAATTGGTCTCTCTCTTGATTCTCTTTGATCATGTTGGTAAGAGAGGGAGTACCTTAGGAAATTCCACCATTAGTATCTTCCGAGTGCCATGCTTGATTGTGTTTGGCCATTTTGTCCAGAATTTGGGTAATCCTGGGGTATGTCTTGTCCATGAAAGAACCGTCTGCTGCTTTTTTAGCGATGGACTGAGATAGTGGATCCAAACCCATGTAGAACTTCTCCATCAAAATATTATCGGGGAAACCATGGTTCGGCGACCTCACCAAGTATAGCTTGAAATGATCCCACGCTTCATGAAGATGTTCTCCTGGTAGTTGCTTGAAGAAGAAAATTTTGTCTCTTAGCTCGGACTTCTTGATTTGTGGGAACCACTTGGACAAAAAGGCACGAACAAGTTTGGGCCAAGAAGTGATAGATTGAGGAGGTAGATTTTGAATCCACTTTCTCGCTTCTCCGGTCAATGAATATTTGAATACCCGTAATCTATAGGCATCAACTGTCACATTGTTTTGTTTGTGCATGGCGCACACACCCAAGAAATTTCTAAGGTGTTGTGTTGGTTCATCATCGGTGGAGTTCCGGAATAATCCTTCTGCCTTAAGCATCAAAATTAATCCATGCTCCACTTTGAATGTGGCAACTTCAGCCCTTGGAGGGTGAATAGCGTTGTTGTCATCAATATATTCCTCAATTTCCGTAAAATTATTCTCCTCTTCATCATATTCAACATTGACCATTTCACCTGACACACCAAGCAAAGCAAGCAAAGTGTGATGGAATAGAAAAGATATAAAGTAAAGTGCACACTATTACTAATTTCAAAACCGTATTCCCCAACAACGACACCTAAATTTGATATGATCAAATTACACCTTACAATAGTGTAAAGCGATCAATGTCAAATATAGTAACCCAACGCGGTTGGGGTCGAATCCCACAAGGAATAGGCGTGAAAAGTTTACTAGAGTAGTGTTAATCTTAACTTAAATCGTATTTCTATTCCGTTAGGGTAACCAAAGTATTGTAATTGATTGTGTGATAATATAGTAAAATAGTAACCAATATGATTAATTAAAGTTGTAATTAATTTGATTAACTAAATCAAGGTTGTGTCCCCTTCAATGAAATGTAATGCTATCGGTGTTAATATGATATATTTCTAATGGAAGGTCCTTTTTGATATGCAATGATTCCTAAGTGACTACCCAATACTTTCCAATAATTGGGTAGTATTTCTCTTTATGATTTTTCCAAATATAAAAGAGTTCCAATTAAGTGAAATCAATTTATGCCAAATAAAACCCACTTATTCCTAAGCGATTCTATTAAACAAGGTTTAAGACCTTGAGTCTTTGATATTTACTTCTACCAAACCCTAACTCACTTTTCCAAGTAAAGAAAGAATATAATGACACTTGTTAATCTTTGCAACCACCAACAATAAATGAAGAATGAGAAGTAAATAAATATCAACCAACCATTATACATATATTCAATGTTAAACACCCAATGACATTTAGGGTCCACAACCTTAGTATTTAAAGCTAGCTACTCATGCTAAAATACAAAAATATGAGAATATTAAATGCCATAAAGCTTACAAAGTGCAAGATGCTTCCCTCCTAAAGCTTCCAAAAGATGGGAATATTAAAGGCTTGGAATATAGCTCAAAAACCAGACAAGAATGACCCACAAAACTTCCATAAATCTATTTATAGTAGGCTAAAACTCGGGACCAATTTCTGACAAAAATACGCATCCAGGTTAATTATGCGACCGTATTTTTGTCGCATAACAAACATGCAGTCTGCATTCTTGACAAAACCATTGCATCTTTGAAACCCTAGTTCCTAGGTAGTCGTCGCATTTTGGTTATGCGGTCCGCATAATGTCATCGCATTTTTGATCTGGGCAACTTCTTCAGGAGGTTTGCGTCCATTATGCGGCCCGCAAACCTGTTATGCGGTCGCATAGTGGACCGCATTTTGTGCACTTTAATTTGGCCAACCAACTGTTAGACTTTACGGTTCATTTGGCCATTATGCGGACCGCATGTTGGATCTGCGGTCCGCAAATTCACATCTGCGATCACATTTTCCCTTTTTCTTGTCATTTTTTTGGATTTTTGATTTCATATCCATGTTCTTGAGTCCTCCAGCCTCATACACTGCAAAACATTAAAATTACATAAGTATAAAAGATAATTGCTTTTAAAACGAGCTAAAATCTAAGCAATTTGGTATCAAATGTGCCGAAATTCTCCGACACATCAATATTTTCTTCTAGTGCTTTGGTTGCTCTGCTTTAACCAGACGATCTTGATATCCCTCTTGAAATTTCAACATCCAATTGTTCGTCCAAAAAAATATATTGCGGTAAATATAGTCCAATATTTAGTATGTTTGTCCCTGTACTTTATTTATTTGCAAAACATAAAGATACTAAAAATTATTTTCACACAAATTTAAAAGGATATTCCTTAGTTTCGGAAAATGAAAGATGATTTCAGGGATAATAATATACTTAGAATCACATTGACGAATATCATAATTTTTACATGTATGACGTTATTGCCAAAACTTCTATATACCATATGTGTGCTATTACATAAGCTATTCAGCGTATATAAGTTTTTCAGTAGCATGATGCACAATATTTTCTTCAAAATTAACCTATATACAATGGAAGATCAATTTTAACTTACTCTATTATATATACCGTGACACTAACATACGTAAGAAGTAATAAACTTGACATCAAACATAAGGCCATTTGGTATTAAAGTATTTAAATATTCTTCTCGGTAGTAATTATTGGTATCATTTTCCGCTGAGTCAAAAGCTGAAAAATATTTTATTTTTACTATAAAATTTTGCATTCATCCTTTTATTTAGTTGATCAATATATTTATTTCTGCTGTCTAAGATACCTTTTCAATTTTATCGTGCGATTTTGACAAATTATATTTTAATCTAATGATAGAAATATTTTTCTTATTGAATGCACTACCATTACCATGGGATTGATAACCAAGTGTTCAGGAAGAACCAATTTATATTTCATTGGATGCTCTTCTTCGTTTCCCATACGAAGCAAGAAGACACTGAATGCTGGATTTGTTCTTACTTTATATTTTTTGTCAGTTAAATCTTTTTCAGTTAAATCTTTTTCAGTTTAGGCCAGAAGTATAACTTTGACAAGATAACTTTTATAGTCTCTGCTTTTGTTGATTTAGGAACTAGTAGTAGTACTTGACATAAATCACTTCCCAAACCATTAATTTCCACCAAACGGCTCATTAATATCCAATATATCTCTAGAACTCAGGGCAACTATTTCGATTGTTTGACACTTAGTCAAAAGTGCTTCATCTCATATTATCAATTTTACTTTCCTTATAAATTTTGCACCATTCTACTTTGATATATTTGTGATGGTTATTTAAGTTGTTTGAAAAGGTATATCAAATCTAAAGTGGGTGGCCTCACAAAAAAATTATTGTTGGTACACCACTTGCCATATTGCTAATAGTGTCATGCCTCTTAATATAATATTTAAAGTAATGCATGGCTTAGAAATATTATTTCAATTTCGCCGGAGGCATCTACAAAGAATAATCCCGTTATACCAGGGTCGACTCTTTATAATATAGTCTTGAAAGCTTGTTCTTAATTAGGATTTAGCTTTGATTATGCTTCCTCAGACACTTGTATAGCATTTTGATTCTTAATAATATACTATCCTTTTTACTTTGTGTTCTAACGCTCTTTCTATGGAATAAATTTATGTACCCTATGTAACGACCCGACTGATTGCTTTGAGAGTTGTAGCCCCCTTCCCCCATTTATTGCTCATTTTGTACTTTATAGCTGTTATGTGACTTGCCGGAGATGTGGTTCGGGTCCGAAGAGGTTTCAAAATGAATTGAGACACTTAGTTTCAGGGTTGGAAGCTTAAGTTGAAAATGTTAATCGGATGTTGACATATGTGTAAACAACTCTGGAATGGAGTTTTGATGGTTATGTTAGCTCCGTCGGGGGATTTTGACTTAGGAGTGTCTTCAGATTGTAATTTGGAGGTCCGTAGTTGAATTAGGCTTGAAATGACGAAAGTTGGAAACTTGGAAGTTTGACTGAGAGTGGACTTTGTGGTTACCAGGCTCGGATTGGGGTTTCGGAAGTTGGAGTAGGTATGTGGTGTCATTAGTGACTTGTGTGCCAAATTTGAGGTCAATTGGACGTGATTTGATACGTTTCAACATCGTTTGTGGAAGTTGGAATTCCTTAGTTTTCATTAGGCTTGAATCAGGGTGCAATTTGTGTTTTTGATATTGTTTGAGGTGATTTGAGGGCTCGACTAAGTTTGTATAATGTTTTAAGACTTGTTTGTGTGTTGGTTGAGGTCCCAGGGGCCGAGGGTTGATTTCGGATGGTTAACAGATCAAAAATGACACTTAGAGCATTGCTGAACTGGGAGCCTTCTGGTGTGATCGCACCTGCGAGGATCTTGTCCGCAGGTGAGGCTGGTATTGTGCAGGTGCAGAGCTGGGCTGTCCTGGGGTAGAATGCAGGTGCGAGGGAACATCCACATCTGCGAGCCTGTAGGTGCGATCAATGCTCCGCAGATGCGAAGAAAGAGGGCGTATGCTACCTTCGCAGAATCGGACCTTGGGCCGCAAAAGCGCTTCCGTAGGTGCGGAACCTGGAGCGCAGGTGCGGGACCGATGGATGTAAGTGACTTCCATAGAAGCGGAAATTCTACTGCAAAAGCGGTTCCACAGATGTGGTTAAATGGACCTCAGAAGCGGAAAACTTGGGCAGATTATTAAAAACGAGGGTTCCGAGATTTTCACCCTTTTAAACATTTCAAGCTCGGAATTTGGTGATTTTTTAGAGGATTTTCGGGGGATTTCTTGAGGTAAGTCACTTGTGGTAAAATTATTCAATAATTATGTTTGCACATTGATTTTCCCACCTAGATTGTGTGGTTTTGAGATGTAATTTTGGAGTTTGAGGCTAGGGATTTGGAGAGTTTAAATTGGGGATTTGGATGTCGATTTGGTGTTAGATTTTGGTGAATTTGGTATGGTTGGACTCGTGGTTGAATGGGCTTCCGGATTTTATGAATTTTATTAGATTATGATACGTGGGCTTGGGGGAGGGGGGGGAGGGGTTTGAGTTGACTTTTGAATTTGATTCAGAATTTAGTGTTTTCTTATAGAATTAATTCCTTTTGCCCGTGTTGATGGTATCGTACAATTTGCGGCTAGATTGGGGGCATTCAGAGGCCGTTTCGCGAGGAAAGGGTGTGTTGGAGTAGAGATTTGCACGGTTTGAGGTAAGCACCACTTACGAACTTAGTTGTGAGGGCATGAAACCCCGAATTACGTGCTATGTAATTGATGTTGAGGTGACGCGCATGCTAGGTGACGAGCGTATGGTCGTGCGCCGTAGATATTTTGAATTTGTCACTTCCCTGGAACTTTTATCATTTTATATGAACATTCTTACTGCACTATATGTGTTAGAGCACTTGAGTTGCGATTCATGCTAGGAAATCATGTTTAGGCTATATGCTGGCACTATTGAGACCCACAGTGGTCGTTCTTTGCTGTTGAGTTATTTTATTAATTGTAGTTGTGTACTCAGTCGCGTCCCCGATTTTATATCATATCCTAGTCTCTGTTATTGTACATTGTCACATGTCGCATCGTTGATTAGGGATGCTTAGTATGAGCGTTGTGAGCCCATGAAACTGGAGAGATTGGTGACCGAGTTGGGGCCTGAGTGCCGTGCTGTGAGTGATATATATAAATATATATATGGATCAGGTTTCACTCCGCAACGAGACTTATGCCTATATATATGTGTGGATCGGGTTGCACGTCACAAAGATCCTTATGGCTATACATATGTGGATCGGGTTGCACGCCGCAACGAGCCTTATATATATATATATATATATATATATGCATGCGTGTGTGTGTGTGTGTGGATCGAGTTGCACGCCGCAACGATGCTTATTGCTATATATAGTTCCGAGTGACTAAGTGTGGCGAGCGAGGATTGCGACGGGCAGATTGAGCGCTCTAAGAGAGTGAGTACTTGGGATTACATTGTGTCGCATCACATACGATGTTCACCTTGTCATGTAGATATAGAGATGTTATTTATATATTTTCAGTAGCTGCCTTGGCGTCCGCAAACCTTGACTCTCCTCTTATATCTTTTAGTCTTGTTTTTGGTGTTTTACGTTCCTAGACAGTGTCGTATTGGTTAGACTGTGTTGATATGTAGATTCTCATGTACTCCATGACACCCAGATCTTTGGGGAGGATTTTCGTATTGAGTTTCAAGATTCATATCCGGTATTTTTGTGAAATTTTTAATTATTTAAACTTACTTCCGCATATTTGGGTTTCAATAAATGTCGGTATGTGTGAGATGTCGTCTTGCCTAGTACTATGATAGGTGTCATCACGGGTCATGACACCCGAAGATTCTTTTATTTTTAACTTGAAAGAGAACTTTGCTCATAGGATGAATTTAAAAAATAACTGAATTGGATTGTCACGACCAATTTCTCCTATAGGTCGTGATGGCGCCCAACATTACCGCTAGGCAAGCCAACAATGAACTAACTGTGTGATTATTTCTTTTAACAATTTAGAAATGGTTGATTTTTAGTTATTGGATAAACAGGAAGTGAAAAGCTAAATAACATGAGAAATAGACAGTTTTAAAAACACATGAGTAAATAATAAAAAATCACCAAGTGTCTACTAGCATAATCTCAAAATCCTGGTGTCACAAGTGTATGGGATACAAGTAGAATATACAAAAAAATACTACACTACTATCTGAAGTGATATAGATAGAAAGTAAAAGAAAAAGAAATACTTCGGGTGCTGCAGAACGGGCTCGGAAGGCAGCTTACCACATGTCTCGTGGGATCAAGGATGCGCGTCAGACTGAAAATCAGATGCACATACCTCAGATCCTGCAAGATTAGTTCAGAAGTGTAGCGTAAGTACATAAACAACATGTTTATACGCTCAAATTACACCTTAAATTAGTGTAAAGCGATCAATGTCAAATATAGTAATCCAACAAAGTTGGGGTCGAATCCCACAGGAAATAGGCGTGAAAAGTTTACTTGGGTAGTGTGAATCTTAACTCAAATCGTATTTCTATTCCGTTAGCGTAACCAAAATATTGTAATTGATTGTGTGATAATATAGTGAAATAGTAACAAGTATGATTAACTATAGTTGTAATTAATTTGATTAACTAAACCAAGGTTGTGTCCCCTTCAATGAAGTGTAATGCCAATAAGTGTTAATATGATATATTTCTAATGGAAGGTCCTTTAGATATGCAAATGATTTCTAAATGACTACCCAATATTTTCCAATAGTTGGGTAGTATTTCCTCTTTATGATTTTTCCAAATATAAATGAGTTGCAATGAAGAGTTATCAATTTATGCCAAATAAAACCCACTTATTCCTAAGCGATTCTATTAAACAAGGTTTAACGCCTTGAGTCTTTGATATTTACTCCTACCAATCCTAACTCACTTTTCCAAGTAAGGAAAGAATTTAATGGCACTTATTAATGTTTGAAACCACCAACAATAAATGAAGAATGAGAAGTAAATATATATCAACCAACCATTATATATATATTCAATGTTAAATACCCATTAACATAACACCCATTTAGGGTCCACAACCTTAGTATTTAAAGCTAGCTACTCATACTTAAATACAAAAAGTTGAGAATAATAAATGTCATCAAAGTTTACAAAATGCAAGAATCTTCACTTCTAAAGCTTCCAAAAGAGAGGAATATTCAAAGTGTGTATTGTAGCTCAAAACCCAGACTAGACTGACCCACAAAGTCCCAATAAATCTATTTATAGTGGGCTAAAACTCGGGGTAAAAAAAGGACAAAAATGCCCTTCCAGGTCAACTATGCGACCGCATTTCTGTCGCATAACAGAAATGTGGTTCGCATTCTTCACAAAGCCATCACAGACTTGAACCCTAGTTCCCAGGTGCTCGTCGCATTCATGTTGTGCGGTCCGCATTGTTGATGTGCGACCGCATAATAGCATCGCATTTCTGAGCTCAGCTTTTGGCACCGGAGGTTTGCAGTCCATTATGCGGCTCGCAAACCTGTTATGTGATCGCATAATGGACCGCATTTTTGCTCTTGAAAATTGCCAAACAAACTGTTGGACTATGCGATCCACCTGGGCATTATGCAGTCCACATTGTTGATTATGTGATCTCATTTTGTCCCTCTCTTGTCCATTTTCAGCTTTTTGATTTCGTTTACATGTTCTTGAGTTCTCCAACCTCATACACTGCAAAACATTAAAATTACATAAGTATACAAGACAATTGCTTTCAAAACAAGCCAAAATCCAAGCAATTCGGTATTAAATGTGTCGAAATTCTTCGGCACATCAACACCCCCAACTTAAACTCTTGCTTGTCCTCAAGCAGTTAAAACGACTCTATCCTAACCTAAACTCCAACTAAAAGACCGGAAACAATGATGACCATGGGAGGTGTTAATTGTCAGTACCACAAGCATGCATTTTCATTTATTTACCCTTCATGAACAATCACTGTTATTTACAAGGAAACTAATCAACTTGTGAACTTTGAGCCTCGACCAATTTGACAAAATGTTACTCTCAGCTGAGTGCACTTGCATCCGACTTCAACAACTCAACTTCTGTCAAACTTCACAGTTCATGTACCCTTACTAGAAAGAAGGTCCCAACTCACAATATTTACAATGACAGCAAAAAGGGACATATCTACAAAGACACTCACTCTCACAAAGAGTTTCAAGTGTTACGACACATCGTACCATAAGCTTGCCCTTATTTTAAGTCGTCGCCTATTCAAGAACATTCTGTTGGAGATCCCATAAGGGCTTTTTAAGCTTGTAATGTAGTCTTAGGGAAGGGTCGGACAAACATTTGGGTACAAGTGACTACACCCTCCTTGAACACTACTCACGTTTGTCTTTCCTATTGCCTTTGTTTCTTCTCAAACCACGTAGCCTTCATTGGCTCCTAGATACCAACATTGAACCACCTTAAATACTTATCTAGTTTTATTCAAGTCTCCACATGTATATATATACAAATATTTCTTTTCTTTTTCCCTTTATTTTCTTATACTTTTTCTTCTTTTGGAGCTTGAATAACTTCATGTGAATATTTTGAGGTATGGGTTCCTACACTCAATGTACAACCTTACCAATTTCCAACTTGACACCACACCCCCAACATAGGCTTTTAGCCTCATTCTCAATGTTCAAGGAGGGACGAGTTCAAAAGAGAGAATTATTTTACAAGGGGAAAGGCTGGTAATGACGTGACCAACAAAAGGGTTAAAGGCTCAAATGGGGTAACTAGGGATAACATGTATATATTGGGTAGCTTGAAAGGCTAGCTGGGTTTTCCAATATCACAAAGACTGCCTAAGGTCATTTCTCCAACCAAATGTACTTATCATTAGCAACGAAAAACTAACCGGGCAAGTTCTAGACAACAGAAGTCAACACAAGAATTATTTATACAAAAGCTAACACACACGGCACATGAACTGTTTGACTCTACATAGTTTTAGCACTCGAGTCAACACTTGGTCACTCGAAGCTTTCATCATATTTACATGTATAATTCTGAGTAAGCATAAAGTCAAAAGGCGAGCCTCAAGTTCACACAGTTGATTTCCTATACAACACAAGATACAATTCTTTGTTTTTTTTTATTACGGAAGGGTATAGGTTATTTACAGACACACATGCTTGAGACTAGACACTTACACCAAACCGGTCAACACGTTTCATCCTAATGCCATGGTTCTACTATTACACCCTTGGAAAAGAACCCGTCGAAGAAAAACCAAGGAGAATTCATTTCTAATTACTAACGATGTACATGCATACAACTACACAAGTATATACAAGAGTTAAAGAGAAATATGCTTAAATACACTAAGATCACACAAGAGAATGTATAATAGTTCCAGGATCACAAAAATTTATACAAGGCTACCATCCCACCCCCAACTAAAAAGCATGCATTGTCCTCAATGCATAAGAAATGAAAAACAGAGTTAGGGGTTCCCTGGGGTGCACTAAGCGTTGTGAGAGTCTGTAGCCTGCTGAGTGACAGTGGGGTCACCAGCTGGAAGTGGTGGTGGTGGTAGAGCTGCTGAAGACTCAACTGGAGTGATGACTGCTGCTAGTGGTGGAGGAGTCTCCAGGTGTCCGAAAACTGAAAGGTGGGGCCTGAGAGCTGCTGGCCTTGCCTGCTGATGGAGGAATGTCTGACAATGTGGCCTGAGTAGCTCTGTCAGCTAGTGAACGCTCTATTGCCAACCGCACATGGGCTTCCTCTTCTTCCTCCGCAACTGTGGTGACGGCAACCTGCTTGCCCTTCCCTTGAGGGCCCTCATCATCATCGGACCATGACTCCTCATCCGTCTCTACCTCATCTGTCTCCCCACCCTTGGACTCTACAGAATGTTCGGAATCATCCCCCGAAGGGATGTCAACTGGCACAGGGGGAGGTGGAGGCTGGGAGGCTCCAATAGTCTGGGATGCCTGGGCTGTCATCAAGGTAAAGAAATAAAGACCTAGTCCAGTCTCAGACACACCCGCTCCTTGCTCTCCTTCCTTGGGCATGAAGGAGGATAGATCAAACTCCAGATACTGCAACTTGTGGAGCTCAGTCTTAAGTGTAGCCACATCAGTGCAGAGCTTTGGCAAGTCTCCAACCTTACCTCGCTCTATCTTCTCAATTCTCACCTCAAGCCCCTTCAGGCGGCCCTCATAAGATGTGTGCTACTACTGTAGGGCCATCACTGATGACTGAATGGGGGTCAGGGCCTTACTGATCAGTGTAGGGAGGTTCTTCAGAAGCTTTTCTACCTTAGCATTTGTATGGTGAGCTAGGAGACCGAGCCTCGAAAGAACTGGTAATGAGGCAGATGTATGGGCAATGGCCTGAGGGGTCGGCTGTGGAGCATCAGTGGATGCCCCTGTGGTCTGAGGTGCAATAGGAGTCTGGGAGTCTGAGATGTCTGTCTCAGTAGGAATCTTGATCTGAATCTCCAGAGGAACAACATCTACCTTTGTCACCGCATCACTAATGTGTGTGATGTCGATATCCTTCTCCTCTTTTCCAATCTTGTCAGAATGTGGCATTGTAGGAACTTCCACAGCCTTACAGAGGGCTGTGATCAAGAATGGGAAAGGAAATGATGTGGCTTTCTGCCACGGCCGGACCCCTATCTCTTTGGGAATGATGTCACCCACATCCATCGTGATCCCGGTCATAATGCAAGCAATGAGAATAGATTTCTTAATGCTTATTTCTGTTTCATTCCGGGTTGGGATCAAGCGGGAAGTGACAAAACTGAGCCAGAATCGACCCTCACGTGTAAGATCCTCCTTGTATATTTTGTGTAGAGGGTCAATCCAGGCTGGGGTACCCTTGGCAATCACTAATGCAACCCAAGCTCGCTCACCATCGCTATTGGCCAATTTGTCCTCATACTCAGCTGTACTCGGGCACTCGACTGAGAAATAATGATCATTAATTGCTGCACTATCACAGAGTACCTGCTTCCCCTGAACTAGGATAGTCTCGCAGAACAGTTTGTTGTGCTTGTGGTGAGCTGTTCTGGAGGCCCCATAGGATGCATAGAACTCCCGCACCAATGTTTCATTAAATTCCTCAGGCAACTCAGTGAAGCACTCCTATTTTCTATTTTTGATGTTTTCTAAAATGTGGGGATACTGCTCCCGTAGACCATTCAAACTCAATTTCTTCTCGGCAAGAATTTTCCATTTTGTGAGCCCTTCCTTATACAGAGATCTATAACCATGGAGCTCAAATCGAAGTTGGAAATCATCTCCGCGTTTCTGTCTTGCCTCAGCCTGTAGATCAATAGCTGGCAAAGTCTCCTCCTCATCAGACTGGGAGGAATGTTCATCAATAGAGTGTGGTTGTGCTTGTCGTGAACGTTTTGCCGGTGGTGCTTGACGACTGGAGGAAGCCCTTTCATTGGATGAAGAAGTATGCTTTTGGCGAGGCATATCTGCAAAGAAATGAGGTGTGAGCGATGTAGCAGACATCAATAGAAAGTTTACTATGAAAATCAACTATGCGACAGATTATATGATCACATAACTTCTATGCGGTTCACAAACCCATCGCAAAGTAGTCATCTGCTGAGGATAGTTAATAATGCGATGACTTATGCGATCGCATATCCACTATGCGGTTCGCATAGTTATCGCAAAATCAAGCACTAGAAAAGGTCATCACCTTATGCGATCACATAACCTACCGCAAAGGTGGATTTACGATCGCAGAACTGTCGCAAACATCATGTGAATTTAGGCTCTCGACTGTTGAAGTATGCGACGGCTATGCGATACACATATCAACTATGCGATCGCAGAGCTGCCGCATTGTGTCATCTTCCTCACCTTGCCTAGGGCTTATTATGCGACAGGAATGCGGACCGCAAAACTACTATGCGGCCCGCAGAGGCTATCGTTTTCATAGCTTCTTTTAGCACAACAATGGAAACCCCAAATTTTTGACCTAACAAGCTAGACCTAACAGGTTCTTCAGGTATCCCCCCTATTACACACAGGTAAACCACAGATGAACTGTGAAAAATGAGCAAAAATCAAAAGAACAAATACAACAAAATTGAAACCAAACTAAAAAGAAACTAAAAGGAATCTAGATCAGAAGGATACATACCAGTAGAGGGTGAAAGAGAAACAACAATTACGAAGTGAGTCCACAAATGTTGCCTTTGCTAATCCGTTCAATTCAACTAGCCGTTTCTCTTCTTCTTGTTCTTTTTGTTTTGTTTTTTCTTTAGTGTGAAAAGTATGTGTTAGTGGGGTATTGATGATGGGTTATGCGACAGGGGGTAAGGGTACGTACCGGGAGACTCTGCGGCGTGTAAGTGACCGCAGAACACGGTATGTGATCGCATACTCGTTATGCGATGACTTGTTGCCCAGGTGACTTATCGTTTATAATGCGATACACTATGCGATAGAAGAACCAAAATGCGGTTCGCATAGTGAACCTTCTCATCGCATTCCAGCCGCCCCTTTTGGTCAAACTAACTGTCCAGGTCTGCGACCCCAATGCGGTCTGCATAGTTGAAATGCGATTGCATATGTGTCGCAGACTTCTCAAGATTTCTTTGCTTCTCTTTCACTCGCAGTTTTAACCTGTTTTGTGATTTGTTTGACTTACCTACACTCTAACGCACACTTTAAATTTCTCAATTAAATCTAATTAACAAAAGTTAAAATTTACAAGACAACAAGGGTGTTACCACACAGGGGTTGCCTACCATGAAGCGTTTGATTTAACGTCGCGGCACGACGAAGTTGTCCTTCTTTATGTTCACTCAATCGTCGGGCATGGACCATCTTTAAGATCTAATTGCTCCACCACATGTCTTTCTCCATCTCTGCCCAAGTAGTGCTTGATGCGTTGGCCATTTACTTTGAAAGTGCGGAGCCCATCCTCAGAAGCTAATTCCACAGCGCCAAATGGGGATACATCTACCACTTTGAACGGACCAGACCATTTTGATTTGAGCTTTCCCAGAAACAATTTGAGTCTTGAGTTGAAGAGAAACACCAAGTCACCGGACATGAACTCCCTTTTCAAAATCGTTTTTTCATGGACAAATTTCATTCTTTCCTTATACACAGCTGCACTTTCATATGTGTGGAAACGGAATTCCTCCATTTCGTTGAGTTGAGTTAGCCTCAAGTTTGCAGCTTCAGTCCAGTCCAAGTTCAACTTCTTTAGAGCCCACATGGCTTTATGCTACAGTTCCATAGGTAGATGACAAGCCTTACCGAAGACTAACCGGTAGGGAGAAGTACCAATGGGAGTCTTGTACGCCGTGCGGTATGCCCACAATGCGTCATCTAGCTTCCTTGACCAGTCGGTCCTGTTTGCATTAACCGTCTTTGCTAGAATATTCTTGATCTCCCAGTTGGAGACTTATACTTGGCCACTTTATTGGGGATGATAAGGTGTGGCCACCTTATGCTTGACACCGTATTTCTCTAGCATCCCCGTGAAAGCCTTGTTGCAGAAATGAGACCCACCATCACTAAGAATGGCTCTAGGAGTGCCAAACCGCGTGAATTTGTTTTTCTTTAAGAACACGGTCAAACTCCTTGCCTAATGTTTTGGTAAGGCAATTGCTTCAGCCCATTTGGACACGTATTCCACAGCCACCAGAATATACTTCATACCACAGAAGCTCACAAAGGGGCCCATAAAGTCAATACCCCACACATCAAAGATTTCAACCTCCATCACAAAGTGCATAGGCATTTCATGCCTCTTGGCGATTGATCCTTGCCTCTGGCATTGGTCACAAGACTTGACCATTTGGTTGGCATCATGATATATCGACGACCAATAATAACCACATTCAAGCACTTTTGCCGTCGTTCGATTACCTCCATGATGACCACCCACCGGTGAGTCATGGCATGCCTTTAGAATTTGCATCATCTCTTCCTATGGAACACACCTTCTAATGATGTTGTCCGCACAGATACGGAACAAGAATGGCTCTTCCTAATAATATTGTCGACACTCTCTCAAGAACTTCTTCTTCTGGTATGCTTCCAAATCGTCCAGAATGAGGTCACTAACCAAGTAGTTGGCAATATCGGCGTACCAAGGAGTGGATGAAGAAGATAATGCCAAGATGTGCTCATCGGGAAAGGCATCATTGATATTAAGATTATCCTTTGGTCGTCCGTCTTCTCCAAGCCTAGAGAGATGATCCGCCACTTGGTTTTCGGTGCCTTTTTGGTCCTTGACTTCAAAGTCAAATTATTGCAATAAGAGGACCCACCAAATTAGTCTTGGTTTGGAATCTTTCTTCGCCATGAGGTAGCGAAGAGCGGCATGATCGGTGTAGACCACCACCTTAGATCCCAACAAATAAGCTCGGAATTTTTCAAAGGCATACACAATAGCAAGAAGCTCTTGCTCCTTCACCGTATAGTTCATTTGCGCATCATTGAGTGTCTTGCTTGAATAATAAATCGGATGGAGAACTTTGTTATGCCGTTGACCTAAGACTTCTCCAATTGCTACACCACGGGTGTCACACATGAGCTTGAATGGAAAAGACCAATCTGGTGTGACAATAATATGTGCCGTGGTGAGCTTCTCTTTGAGCTCCTCAAATGCCTTGAGGCACTTGTGATCAAACACAAACTTGGCGTCTTTTTCATGGAGCTCGCACATAGGATTTGCAATTTTGGATAAGTCCTTGATAAAGCGCCGATAGAATCCGGCGTGCCCTAGAAAGCTTCGAATACCCTTTACCAATGTTGGTGGAGGAAGTTTGGAGATGATTTCAATCTTTGCCCGATCAACTTCAATGCCATGTTTTGATATTTTGTGATCCAAGACAATGCCTTCGTCCACCATGAAGTGAAGTTTCTCCCAATTAAGCACGAGGTTGGTCTCCTCACATCTCTTGAGCACTTATCTAAGGTTGTCAAGACAATGCTCAAAAGAGTCACCGACCACCGAAAAGTCATCCATGAAAACCTCTAGGAAGTCTTCCACCATGTCGGAGAAGATATACATCATGCATCGTTGAAAAGTAGCCGGAGCGTTGCACAAATCAAACGGCATCCGGCTAAAGGAAAAGGTTCCATACGGGCAAGTGAATGTGGTCTTCTCTTGGCCCTCCAAAGCTATATTGATTTGATTGTAACCGGAATACCCATCTAGGAAGAAATAGAATGATCTTCCCGCTAGCCGATCAAGTATTTGATCAATAAAAGGCATAGGGAAATGATCCTTGCACGTGTCATTGTTGAGCTTCCGCTAGTCCATGCATACTCTCCATCTGGTGACCGTCCGTGTTGGGATAAGCTCATTCTTTTCATTGTGAATCACTTTCATGCCTCCCTTATTTGGTACACATTGTACCGGACTCACTCATGGACTATCCGCAATGGGGTAGACAACCCCGACATCCAACCATTTGATTATTTCTTTCTTGACCACTTCTTGCATTGAAGGATTTAATCTCCTTTGGTGTTCCACACTTGGCTTGCTCCCTTCTTCCAATTGAATTTTTTGCTCACATATCCCGCCGGGGATTCCTCGGATGTTCTCTATTGTCCATCCAAGTGCTTGTCGATGTTCCCGCAAGACATTCAACAATTCATCAACCTGCACATCATTCAACAAATAAAAAATGATTACTAGTAAAGTATCATTAGAGCCGAGAAATTTGTACCTCAAGTGTGATGGAAGTGGTTTGAGCTCAAGTTGTTGTGGCTCAATGATTGAAGGTTTTGCAGGAGGAGTAGCTCGATTCTCTAAGTCAAGAGAAAGCTTGTTTGGTGCATATGTGTAGGACCCACGTCCTTCCAATGCGTTCACTACTTCAACATACCCCTCAATATTTTCACCATCAAAGTTCACCAAGATTGCCGCCAAAGCCTCGCCGAGGCATTCTTCTTCCATCTTCATCTCAATAACATATTCAACCTCATCAACTACATCGATGACCGAGATTCCTTCGTATGCACTTGGCAATTTCAAACCCTTGCTAGCTTGGAAGGTGACTTTCTCATCATTCACTCGGAACTTGATTTCATTTCGTTCCGAGTTCATTAAAGCTCTTCCCGTCGCAAGGAATGGTCTTCCTAAAATGATAGGAATCTCCTTGTCTACCGCACAATCCAAGATAACAAAATCGGCCGGGAGAAGGAACTTCCTACCAAGACATCATCCAACATACCTACGGGCCTTTTGATTGATCGGTCGGCCATTTGCAATCTCATGCTTGAAGGCCTTGGCAAACCCAATCCTGCTTGCTTATAAATAGCAAGAGGCATCAAATTTATGCTAGCCCCATTATCACAAAGTGCTCTAGCAAATCAACCCAATAGTACATGGAATGGTGAATGCACCCGGATCTTCCTTCTTCTCAATGGTGGTTGTAGAAATTATCGAACTTACCCGATGAGTCATTCTCACAACTTCATTCTTTGTAGTTCTCTTCTTGGTCATCAAATCTTTCAAGTACTTTTCAAACCCCGGCATCTCTTGGAAAGCCTCCAAGAATGGGATGTTCACCGACAATTGCTTCAAGATGTCATAGAACTTTTCAAACTTGCCATCATCTACCCTTCTTGCAAGTCTTTGAGGGAATGGAGGAGTAGGTCGAGGAATTTGTGGAGGAGCTTTTGGGGTCTTCTTCACTTTTTCCTTAACCTCTCCCTTCTTTTCTTCTTGGATTTTTACCTCATGGGAGGGCTTCTCAATTTCAACAACACCCGGCAACTCAACTTGTGCTTCCACTTATTGATCAAAATTTTCTACATCAACCACTTTCTCACTTTCATCTTGGAGCACCTTACCGCTTCTAGTTGTGATGGCCATGCAATGAAAAGATGGTCTACTTGCACCACCTTTTGGGTTGACCACCGTGTCACTTGGAATAGATCCTTTTAGATTGGGGTTTTGTTCTATTGATAGATCTCTCATTTGCATCTCAAGCTTTTGAATGGAGGCGGTGTGTGATCCCTCTACCTCAGACATGTTTTTCATTATTGCATCACTTCGCTCTTGATTTTGCAAGATTCTCTCAAGCATCCCCTCCATTTTGGACTCATTCGAAGGCCCCTCCTTGTATTGTGAGGAGTTGGAACATTGCCTTCTTGGTGGAACATAAGGGTTGGAACTTCGATTGGCATAATTGTTGTTGTTGTTCCAATTTCCTTGATTCGCGCCGCCTTGATCATTTTGCCAATTTTGTTGGCCTTGCCCTTGCGGGTTTGGCCTCCATTGGTTTTGTTGGAGGAAGCCACCTTGAGAATTGTGAACATAATTGGCTTCTTCAAACTCTTGACTCCCCATTGATTGCACATCTTCCACAACATTTACCTTTTTCGTTTGACTCTCCGTGAATATTTTTGTCAACACATCGATGTTAGTGGCGAGGCCGGCAATCAATTGGTCTCTCTCGTGATTGTCTTTGATCATGTTGGTAAGAGAGGGAGTACCATAGGAATTCCACCGCTAGTATCTTCCGAATGCCATGCTTGATTATGCTTTGCCATTTGGTCTAGAATTTGAGTAATCCTAGGGAATGACTTGTCCATGAAGGACCCATCTGCCACATTTTTAGCAATGGACTGGGATAGTGGGTCCAAATCCATATAGAATTTCTCCATTAAAATATGGTCTGGGAACCCATGATTTGGTGACCTCACTAGGTATAGCTTGAACCGGTCCCATGCCTTGTGTAAGTGCTCCCCAGGCAGTTGCTTGAAGAAAAATATTTTATCTCTAGGCTCTGACTTTTTGCTTTGTGCGAATCATTTTTCTAAGAAGGCACGGACAAGCTCGGGCCATGATGTGATAGAGTTAGGAGGTAAGTTTTGAAGCCATTTTTTTGCTTCTCCCGCCAACGAGTACTTGAATACCCGCAACCTCAATGCATCATCTGTCACGTTGTTTTGGTTGTGCATGGCGCATACACCCAAGAAGTTCCTTAGGTGTTGCATTGGATCATCATCCGTTGAGTTATGGAACAATCCTTCCGCCTTTAGCATTAGAATAAATCCATGATCTACTTTGAATGTAGAGGCACCAACCACCGGAGGGAGGATAGCATTAGAGTCGTCAATATATTCTTCGCTGTCGGCAAAAGGGTTCTCCTCTTCATCATAGTGAACATTGGCCATTTTCTCCTAGTAAACCAAACAAAACGAGTAATGTGTGATGGAATAGAAGAAGATATAAAGTAAAGTACACACTATCTAGTAATTTCAAAATCGTATTCCCCGGCAACGACGCCAAAATTTGATATGCTCAAATTACACCTTAAATTAGTGTAAAGCGATTGATGTCAAATATAGTAACCCAACAAGGTTGGAGCCGAATACCACAGGGAATAGGCGTGAAAAGTTTACTTGGGTAGTGTGAATCTTAACTCAAATCGTATTTCTATTCCGTTAGCATAACCAAAATATTGTAATTGATTGTGTGATAATTTTGTGAAATAGTAATAAGTATGATTAACTGGAGTTGTAATTAATTTGATGAACTAAACCAAGGTTGTGTCTCCTTCAATGAAGTGTAATTCCAATCGGTGTTAATATGATATATTTCTAATGGAAGGTCCTTTAGATATGCAAATGATTTCTAAATGACTACCCAATATTTTTCAATAGTTGGGTAGTATTTCCTCTTTATGATTTTTTAAAATATAAACGAGTTGCAATGAAGAGTTATAAATTTATGCCAAATAAAACTCACTTATTCCTAAGCGATTCTATTAAACAAGGTTTAACTCCTTGAGTCGTTGATATTTACTCCTACCAATCCTAACTCACTTTTCCAAGTAAAGAAAGAATTTAATGGCACTTGTTAAGGTTTCCAACCACCAACAACAAATGAAGAATGAGAAGTAAATATATATCAACCAACCATTATATATATATTCAATGTTAAACACCCATTAACATAACACCTATTTAGGGTCCACAACCTTAGTATTTAAAGCTAGCTACTCACACTTAAATACAAAAAGTTGAGAATAATAAATGTCATCAAAGTTTACAAAATGCAAGAATCTTCACTTCTAAAGCTTCCAAAAGAGAGGAATATTCAAAGTGTGTATTGTAGCTCAAAAACCAGACAAGACTGACCCACAAAGTCCCAATAAATCTATTTATAGTGGGCTAAAACTCGGGGTAAAAAAAGGACAAAAATGCCCTTCTAGGTCAACTATGCGACCGCATTTTTGTCGCATAGCAGAAATGCGGTTCGCATTCTTCACAAAGCCATCGCAGACTTGAACCCTAGTTCCCAGTTGCTCGTCGCATTCATGTTATGCGGTCCGCATTATTGATGTGCGACCGCATAATAGCATCGCATTTCTGAGCTCAGCTTTTGGCACCAAAGGTTTGTGGTCCATTATGCGGCTCGCAAACCTGTTATGCGATTGCATAATGGACCGCATTTTTGCACTTGAAATTCCAAACAAACTGTTTGACTATGCGATCCACCTGGGCCTTATGCGGTCCGCATAGTAGATATGCGGTCCACATTGTTGATTATGCGATCGCATTTTGTCCCTCTCTTGTCCATTCTCTGCTTTTTGATTTGGTTTACATGTTCTTGAGTCCTCCAACCTCATACACTGCCAAACATTAAAATTACATAAGTATAAAAGACAATTGCTTTCAAATCAAGCCAAAATCCAAGCAATTCGGTATTAAATGTGCCGAAATTTTCCGGCACATCACATGTGCCTAGTAAGGATCTAGTCTAACCTCAAAGAATAGTGACGAGGGGTCAACTTGGACTGTTACTATGGGCTAATAATATAATACTAAAATTTTAATTAAGCATGGGCTACATAAATGAAGCTGAAAACTCAGTTACGAGAAATAGATAAATAACTCTTTCACTAATAGTTCATCCTAAACCAGTTTCCATTATTTGACAAGTTAACCTCTCAAGTCAATGAAACAATATCAAGTATAATTGGGCTCCAAGTATTATTACGCACGAATTATGCCAAGGCCGTTGATCTCGTCCAATTTCATTCCTCTATTTGAGGATATGAGAACGGTCGATGCAATAATAATACCCAACCAGAGTCGGGGTCGAATTTCGCAGGGAGGTATGTGAATGGTTGTTAGTAGTATATATCTTAGTGCGTGAGTTTGTATATCTTAATTTGCACTTCCGCAATATTTGGTTTTGTTTTGAAATCTAAGTTAGACTACAGTTGTGATTTAAAGAATGAAACTAGGAAATTATTTTTGGTTGTTTTTCAAATGATAAAAAGGCCTAGTGCTATGACCTTCACCTTGGTGTTTTCCTAATGGGTTGTAAACTTTAAAGCTTGTTTTATTGGTTGGGGTGTATTATAGCTACCAACACTCATGTACCCACGCACTACCTCTCAGTCAGAGAGTGATTTTTCCCAATTTGGCTTTCTCAAGTCCAAATGGGTATTGAACAAAACAGTTGATAATAAGCTCAAGTTGGGTTTTACTATATCTACGTTCAACCCTTTAATTGGGTTTATCAATCTCTCGATTTACCTAATTTATTGCTAGCCCAGCTTTCCTAGACTAAGTCTCTCTTTCTCAAGTAGAGACTGAGTCAAATAGGCATGAAATAATGTTTGCAACCATTAATTCTTCAAATAAAAGGAAGAACAAGGCTAGATAATCAACACCCAACCATAAACAAGCAATAAATCAAACACCCATTAAGTTTACACACTAGGGTTTGGTCACAACCCTAGTGAAAATATGGCTACTCATGCTTAAATTGGAAGAATAAGAAGATGAAATGATAATTAGACCCATAATAATAATTAAAATGATGAAATCAATATTCAAAAAGCTCAAAATAGCAAAAACTACTAAAAAGAGAAAATGTTAACGTCTAGAGTGGCTGCTGACGTCAAACGTTAACCTAAAAAGGTGAAACTCTTCTATTTATACAGTGCAAGAATTTTACAGACAAAAATGCCCTTTCAGAGGTTCTGCGGCCGCACAATTTTATGTGTGGTCCGCACTTTGCTTCAGCCTGATAGAATTGGAAATCTGTGGTCACATAATTCTGAGCTGCGACACTTCTCTCTTTTTGCGGACAACACAAATACGTCGGCGGTGTCACCTTACACTTTTGCGGTCTGCACAAATGTGGTTGCAGTCGCATAGCTGTTCTTCCGCGGCCGCACAATAAATGTGCGGTCCGCACTCTTCTTGAGCTTGAGATGCAGGTTCTCTGAACTTTGGCTTTTACCAAGTTTCTGCGGCCGCACAATTTCATGTGCGGTCCGCATCTTGCAACCTTATCTGATGGAATTGCTTTATGACTTGCGGCCGCAGATGGTATTCTGTAGTACGCACTTTGAGCTTTTGTGATGTTATTGTGTTGAGGTTCAGTTACTCCTTCTTGAAGTGGATTTCATCTTGAGAGCTCATCTTCCAATATTCCTGCAATTACGCATATTTATCAGTTTTTGGGAACATAATTAAGCGCTTTTGGACTAAAATGAAAACTAAAAGGCGCTAATAAGTAGTCAAAATCCCCACTTATCAACTCCTCGAAACTTAAGCTTTTGCTTTTCCTCAAGAAAATAAAGTAGTTACCACCTCCACAAGTTTAGAGCCATTCTAGATAATAAAAGGTGAATCAATCACACATCAAATGGGACCAACAATACCCACGACACTTATGAATTATCAACAAGGCAACAAGTTGAAATTTTAAGCACAAATAGTTCTAATGTGACACTTGAGCATCAAGAGTTGACTTTATTCATCAAGGAAGCTCACTCTTTCATGTAGTTCATTGTGGATCCCAAACTCCTCCTCCCCCTCTACTCTCTGTTAGCCTATCTCACATAATAATATAGCACTCAATTCTAAGATTTGTGAAAGTTTCACTCATCCCTCTCATAAGAATGTCGCAAGTACGACTTTAAGTACCATAGGCTTGACCCTCATGTAAATCACCACTAATGTAAGCTTACTCGGCTTGAAATCACATATGGCTTTTTCATAATGCAATGAAGGCTTTTGGAATAAGGTTGGATAAGCTATGATAGAACAAGTTAATCTTTCCTTAATCACTCCATTTTATTTTATCGGCTCATGCTTTTGCCAACTCTTTGAGGTATTTCCTTTTTTTAGGGGAACTAAACATCACTCTTTCTTGGTCATGATTTTCATTTTCTCCTTCTTTGCTTTTCCATGCTTTGCATCATTACTTTTCTTTTAATACCCTCAACGTTTCAACTTATTCACCTTCTTTTTGCAATTGCCTTGATACCTTTTTCAAACTCCTCGTCTTCCCCAAAACTTACGTTTTTATCCATTCACAAGAGTGTTAAGGAAAGCTTGGGTGCGAAGAGAGGATCACAACAAAATGGGTAAAGGCTTGTAGCGTGGTGATCAAATGAGAAAGGTTTTAGGATTAATTGGGTTGACTAGGGATAACAACTTTGGTGGGCCATTGAAAATTTCAAACGGGTCAATGAGAGCCTACAATCATTTCTCAAGCCAATTAAAACTTAAAATTTCACCTAGAAACACATCTGGGGCAAGTTCTAGACCATTGCACGGGTACTTGGTCTTGCAACAAAATCATCTCACCTCTCACGCATAGGGATTGTTAAATAGGATAGAGTCTAGGGCCCACAACGACCATATTCAATATTGAAAATCACTATGGTTCGACTAAACCACTCGATGATTGCCTAAGTCAACACAAGAGTCACAAGGTCCCTAACTAGAGCTATTTCTTTTTAAAAACCTTGTTTTTAACCATAAGCACGTAGTTAAGTGTGTTGGTACCAAGTGAAGCATGTTTGACTCTTTGAGCCTGACTCAATTAGGTCTTTTTATTCATTATTACTACTATTCTTACCTAAACACCAAAAACAGACTCAATGCCTTAAGAAGGTTGTCACGCCATCCTTCGTTGGGAAGAGTCACCCGTTTCACCCAGTCTTACCGTGGCATTAAGAAAACCAAAGGCTTATTATTCACTAAAATATAAAAAGAAGATACAAAATTAAAAAGAAGCTACTAGATTAAACATAGACTAATAAGAAAACAGAATAAAGAAGCAAAAAATCAAACTACTTAAAGCATAACGAATATACATAATGAGAGAGGAAAAGAGAAAATATATACATAAAGAGAAACAGAGAGAATATATATACATAATAAAGAGAAAGAAGAAAATATGTCAGTTATTACAAACCAAATGTCTAAAAGTCACCCAAATAGCAAATTAACTCCACCCACTCGAATAAAAATAAGCATTGTCCCCAATGCTTAAACAAACAAGAATAAAGAAGGGTAAGAGTGAAAAAGACTCCCTATGTGGCCTTGGACATCTCTGTGTCCATAGCAGCGTCATTGCTCTTAGTATCCTCTAACTGGATCTCATCATCATCGGCTCTGAGAGTAACTGGGTTACTGAACATCTGACGCACTGCCTCAGTAGTGTCGGCAGTCAGGTCTGGCTCCTCAAATTGGTCAGCTGGTGCCACTGGAGCTGATGGTGTTGGTGGGTATGATCCTATGAGCATATCGAATTGAAGATCACCAACTGCTTCTATCTTGGTCACCTCTCTCCTCAACATGTTAATTGATTTATTTGATACCTTGGATTTCCTCCTTTTCTTTACTTGCTTCCCCAGCTCCTCAATCACTGCTCCATGTGCTACCAAGGTGTTCATTATGGTGATTTTGTTTTCCAAGATCTTCTTCAATGTATCCTATACTGTTGGAGGAATATGGGGTGCCGAAGTGGATCTGCAACAACACTAGATATGTCAAAAAGCTTTGCAATGGTTGTCTACATCCAGTTGTGGATGAGTGGGCATGGGCAGCGGCTTCAAAGCCGATGTAGAAGGCAGTGATACTGAAGGACCTGAAGAAGGAGGTGGAGGCATAACTGCTGCACCATCACAGGGATCTGGTGAAGTATATGGCATGTCAACTGTCTCAGCAGCTACCCCGATGGGCGCATCACTGGCCTGCAGTAGTAGAGGGTTGGCCCTTTTTCTTTGGGTTTCCACCACCCATCAAAGAATACCATAAGAAGGGCTTCTTCGCCCGCACCTTGGTATCAAGATTCCTCGGCTCCACACCCACATCCGTAAGGTACTCAGTGATAGCATTGGGATATGTGTAGGAGGTGTCACCTTTCCTAGCGACCACAAACATTTGGCCGACATCGCGACACTCACATGGATCGGGAACTAGTCCATGATAGATGCGATTAGAACTGCCCGTTGAATTGGAATATTTGTTTTATTTTGGCACGGGTCTAGTCTGCTACTCACAAATGTCTGCCATCCCTTTGTCTCAAAATTTAGGGTGTTCCGCTAATGGGAACCACTGCTGTGATCCATGCTGGAGGTGGCCCCGGAGCTACAAGAATCTCAAATAGCCATGGTCGAACTGCATCTCCCAGTGCTAAATTTTCCAGGTATTGCACAGGCTCCACACCCTCTAACCTTAAATACGCGTTCAGGGTGGTCTGATCAAATCTCACCTTTAGATTTCTCACTTTTGTTACCTTGGTCCCTTTCTTTATATGCGCCACATTGGCATAAAATTCCCTGACCATGTATTCCTTGGCATCTTCACACTTTGGGTGAACCATACCGATGCCTTCCGCTTCTAGAAATCTCTCAATGCTGCGGGGCTGTATTTGTCAAGGTCCTTTATCATGAACTGACGCTCAAGAGTAAGCAATCTCACTGGCCACCGCTCTCGGAAGCTTGTGAAAGCAGCCAGACTAACAAACCTATCTTCCCAAATTTCTTTCTTCTTCGACCTATCGGAAACTCTAGTATCACCCCCTCGATCATCATTCGGGATATCATCAACATCTACTGTAGTAGCAAGTGCGTCGGGGGCATGTGTGCATGAGGGTTCCTAAGCCTGACTGTCACCTTACGAACCCTCGGAAGTTATCTCAGAGGAGATAGGCTCGTCTCTAAGTTGGTATCTACCCTGAGGCTGCTATGGTTGGGATTGCACAGCAGGCTGCTCTTACACTGAGTCGCCCTCCGAAGCTTCCCTAGATGGGCATATGAACTAGATTTGAAGGGCTTGGGCTGTCTTCCTAGACCTACTGTGGCTGTTTTACTGATTACTCTTTTGAGGGCGGGTAAATTGCTTTTGCCTTTGCCTCTGGAAGGTTCACCCCTCCCTCTTGATGTATCACCACAACCTCGTGATCTAACCATTTTCTATAACAAACAGCAGCAGGAATCAGTTCTAGTTCAAGTGCAGATAAATAAGACATTCACAAACAAAATGTGTTTGCAGAGAAGGTAGGTGCGGTTCGCATAATTGCAAGTGCGGTCGCAGCCTGGGTTGTGCGGACCGCACAATTTGGAATTGCGGCCGTAGAGTTGAAATTGCGGTCCGCATAATATTGAGTGTGACTGCACATATGAAGTGTAGTCCGCACAATTGTTAGTGTGGCCGCACTATGAATACCTCCAAATGGCAACTCTCTGAAGACAGAGATTGCCCTTATCTGCGGCCGCACACGCTTTTATGTGGCCGCGATGATATTACTGTGGTCCGCACAATTTTAAGTGCGGACTGCACATTATTTCCTTACCAACTGCACTAGTCGACACTTCTGCGGATCGCATAATTTCTTGTGTAGCCGCATATTTCAAAATAAATTGGGCTGATTATGAAAGGGTTTTGATTTATGCACAAATTGGACATGGTAATAGCAATTAAACATGATAATCAATATACCCATTCTCCAAATAGCAGTTAAGAGTTGACTCACACAATTTAAACCCCACATGGATAGAAAATTATTCTCTAATGACAAATGGTCTAAAATAACTAAGAAATTGTAAAATAAACTAAGAAAATTAAAGAATCCTAGAAAAGCATTGAACATACCAGTGATGAAGTAGTGCTAAGGAATGATCACAGATGCTTATCTAGGTGGTAGACGAGTGAACAAATGTGTGCAAAGTTTTAGCCTATTTTTGAGTGTTCAGAGAATGGAAGGTTTGTATAGTAGCCTTAGCCTCACTATTTATACAAGACGGACCTGGTTATGGAACAAGAGATGAGTGCGGCTATAGAATTCCTTCAGCGGTCCACACTCTGTTACCTGGAGGTTTACTTCCTTTTGATGATCTGCGGTCCGTAGATTTAGCTGTGCGACCGCAGATTTTTGGTGCGGACCGCACAATGCGCTGTGCGGCCACACTTTGGCTGTTTCTCTAACAAACAAACTTCAGAGAGATTGCATTTTTCCATCTCAATTTGTGTTGTCCGCACAGAATTGTGCGCCGCAATTGCCTTCTGCTGTAGCATTCAAAATTGTGCAGTCCGCACTATTTTCCTCACTTAGCCACTTTTTCTAAGCATAGTTCTTGTAAAGCACACTCATTCCTTCAACACACTTCAAATCCAATTAGCACAAAATAAGACCTATCTAAAGAATAAGAAAAGAAAAAGGAAAAGAAACATGGATTGCCTCACAAGAAGCGCCTGATTTAACGCCCCGACACGACGTAGATTACCATCACTTTAAATGAATCACTGCCACCACGTGGCCATCATCAGCTTCTCCCAAATAATTCGTCACCCAGTGGCCATTAACTCGGAATACCTCATCATTTTTCTTCTTCAAGTACAATGCACCAAAAGGTGTCACACCCACAATTTCAAAGGGACCACTCTATTTGGATTTCAGCTTTCAGGGAAACATCTTCAATCGGGAGTTGAACAACAAAACAAGATCTTCCACCTTGAACTCCTTATTTCAGATGTATCTGTCATGAAGTTACTTCTTTATTTTTTTTGTACAAGGGCGTACTTGCATATTCATGGTACCGGAACTCATCTAATTCATTTAACCGTGCAACCCTCGGCTACATCCCAATCAAGATTTAACTTCTTTAAAGCCCACATGGCCTTATGCTCGAGTTCCACCGAAAATGAAAAGCTTTTCCAAACACCAACCGACATGGAGACATCTCTATAGGAGTTTTCAAAGCAGTCCGATAAGACCATAGTGCAACATCAAGCTTCTTTGACCAATTCGTCCGGTTAACATTCACTATTTTGGACACAATACTCTTTATCTCCCGGTTGGATACTTCCGCTTGACCGCTAGCTTGAGGATGATAGGGATTCATAACTTTATGAGTGACACCATACTTATAAGCAAGGTTTCAAAAACTTTGTTGCAAAAATGCGACCCCCATTGCTTATGATAGCCCGCGGAGTACCAAATCTTGTGAAGATGTTCTTCTTCAAAAATTCCACCACACTTCTTTCTTCATTGTTGGGTAGAGCAATGGTCTCAACCCATTTAGACACATAATCAACCGCGAGAAAGATGTAGGTGTTTCCACAAGAACTCACAAAGGGGCATGAAGTCAATACCCCATACATCAAAGATATCAATCTCTAAAATGATAGTGAGATACATTTCATTCTTCTTCGAGATTCCACCGGCCCATTGGCATTCATTACATATTTTCACCATATCACTTGGATCTTTGTAGAGAGAGGGCCAATAGAAACCGCAACTTAGCACTTTAGTCATCGTTCTTGCTACGCCATGGTGACCACCATAAGGCGAAGAGTGACAAGGTTCAAGAATAACATTTTGCTCTTCATCCGGTACACATATTCTAATTACACCATCCGTGCAAATCCGTAAGAGGTACGGTTCGTCCCAATAATAGTCTTGACAATCCCGTTTGAGCTTCTTTCTTTGGTTTGAAGTGAACTCATCCGGGATAATACCACTTACAAGAAAAATTTCTAGATCCGCGAACCATGGCACCTCTTTCATTGAAATAGTGAAGAGTTGCTCATCAGGGAAGGAGTCATTGATTTCAAGGCCATCATGTGACCTCCCCTCCTCCTTTTCGGTCTTGGATGTCTATATCAAACTCTTGCAACAAAAGCACCTGTCTCATCAACGGGGCTTTGGAATCTTTCTTGCTCATGAGATAACGAAGTGCCTCATGATCTGTGTTGACAATCATTTTTCACCCATAGAGTACGAGCAGAACTTCTCAATAGAAAACATAATGGCAAGGAGCTCTTTTTTGGTAACGGTGTAATTGACTTGGGCATCGTTCATGGCCTTAATAACATAGTATATCGGATAAAAAATCTTGTTGCCCCTAAACTGCTCCAACCGCTACATCACTAGCATTACGCATGAGCTAAAAAGGAATGCTCCAATTAGTAGCGGTGATAATGAGAGTAGTTGTCAACTGAACTTGAGAAATTCAAATGCTATCATGCAATCATCATTGAAGTGAAATTTAGCATCTATATCCAAAAGCTTGCACAAGGGGTTCACCACTTTGGAAATATCCTTTATGAAGTTTCGGTAGAACCCCGCATGACCCAAGAAACTTCTCACGCCATTCACGGATGTTGGAGGTGGAATTTTAGAAATCACCACTATTTTTGGCTTGTCGACCTCTATTCCATTATTTGAAATCTTGTGGACAAGGACTATACCCTCCTCGACCATGAAATGGCATTTCTCTCAATTTAACACCAAGTTTGTTTCTTCACATCTTGCCAATACCTTATCCAAATTTGCCAAGCAATCATCAAAGGAATCCGCGACTATCGAAAAGTCATCCATAAAGACTTCAAGGTAGTCTTCTACCATATCCGTAAAGATCGCCATCATACATCGTTGAAACATTTCCGGTGCATTGCATAAGTCAAATGGTCCGCTTGAAAGTGAAAGTGCCATAGGGACAAATGAAAATTATTTTCTTTTGATCTTCCGGGGCAATAAGGATTTGATTGTAGTGCGAATATCCATCTAGAAAGCAATGGAACGCCCGATCGACCAACCTATCAAGCATTTGGTCAAGAAAGAGTAGTGGGAAATGGTCTTTCCTTGTGACTTTATTTAGCTTCCGATAGTCCATACACACTCTCCATCTGGTCACTGTTCGCGTTGGAATCAACTCATTCTTATCATTGGTGACCACAGTTATGCCCCCTTCTTCGGAACCACTTTAGAAATAGGGTAGACAACCTCGACATCTAACCACTTTATGATCTCCTTTTTTACCACCTCTTGCATGACTTCATTGAGTCTCCTTTGATGTTCATGGAGGGTTTGGCATCTTCCTCCAAATTAACCTTGTGCATGCAAAATACGGGGCTTATTCCTCGAATATCCGTCAAAGTCCACCAAATAGCTTTTTTCCTCTTGTGGAGCATCGCCAATGTAGAGTCAACCTGCACGTTAGTCAAACAAGAAGAAGGAGTTATCGGTAAAGTAGAGCAAGGGCCAAGAAATTCATACCTGAGCTGTGAAGGTAATGGCTTCAACTCCAAGATAGGAGGCTCTTCAATTGAAGGCTTTGTAGGAGATGTTTTACTATTCTCAAGATCCAAGGAAAGTTTCTGAGGTGCATAATTGTACGACCCCATCCCTTGCAAAGAATTAACACATTCCATGAAGCCATCCATTTCATCATCATCCAAAAAAAAAGAAGCAAAATGGCCTCCAACATGTCACCCTCATTAATAGTGGCACTTGTATCATAAATAATCACATCGGTCACCAAGTACAAGAACGAACACACTTCATTGCTATTCGGTTCCCTCATAGATTTGCACACGTGGAACACCACCTTTTCATCACCCACCCGGAAAGTGAGTTCACCGGATTCCACATTAACAAGAGCCTTCCCTGTAGCAAGGAATGGTCTACCAAGAATAATCCGCACCTCATATTCCACTTCACAATCAAGAATAACAAAATCCGCTGGGAGAACGAACTTATCAACTCGAATCAATACATCCTCAATCACCCCAACGGTCTCTTCATTGTACGATCGACCATTTATAATCTCATAGATGTGGGTCTTGGTTTCTCAATTCCCAATGTCTTAAAAATTGAATAGGGCATAAGATTGATACTCGCCCCAAGATCACAAAGAGATTTTTCAAACACGTCACTTCCAATGGTACGAGGAATTGTGAAAGCATCGGGATCTTCCAACTTAGGAGCCATCAAATTCACAATTTCACTCACTTGGTGAGTGACATTGATAGTTTTGAAATTCATTGATCTCTTCTTTGTCACCAAGTCCTTCATAAACTTTGGGTATCCGGGCATTTGCTCCAAGGCTTCAACTAATGGCACATTTATAGAGAGACTCTGCATCATATCAATGAACTTCTTGAATTGATTCTCACCATTTTTCTTGGAAAGCCTTTGAGCATAGGGAGGAGGTGGCTTAGGCAATGGTGCCTTTGTTTTTTGCACTATCGGTTCTGGTATGACAATCACGTGATCCCTAGACGGGCTCACATCTTCTTGAGTCTCTTCCACCGTGTCATCAATATAAATCCGCACTTCATCATTTGCTTGCACAACATTGTTCGTGATCTCCTCTTCTTCTACAACTTGCTCATCATCCACAAGTTGCCTTTTACTTGAGGTAGGTGCTTTCCCACCTCTTCCACTTCTTGTAGTAATAGACATGGCATGCCCCATAGTGTTCCCACCCTTCGAGTTCACTACCGTATCACTTGGTAGTGACCCTTTAGGACGAGAATTTAAAGCTTGAGAGATTTGACCCATTTGCACTTCTAAGTTACGGATTGATGTGTTGTGTGAAGCAAGTTGGGCATCGGAATCGACATTCTTCTCTATCATTTGCTTGAACATGTTCTCAATACGACCCATTTCATTATTGGAGGAACTAGGACCATGAGAAGGATAAGGAGGTGGTTTTCTTGGTTGTTGGTACATCGGGGGCCTTTAAAAACCCGACCCCCGATTTCCTTGGTTATTGTTCCACCCGCCTTGGTTGTTACTCCCCAATTGTCTTGGTTATTATTGTTTTTCCAATTCCCTTGGTTATTTCTTCCACTCCAATTTCATTGACTGTTGTTGTTCCAATTGCCTTGATTGTTTGCACTATTCCAATTACCTTGGTCGCTAGAATTTCAATTGCCTTGATTATTCAAAGGTTTCCATTGTTGTTGACTAAGGCCTTGGTAGTTGTTTCTTTTCCCTTGAGAAATTTGTTCACATATTGGAGCTCTTCATCTTGATCATTGTAAGAATCACCTTGATCAAACCCACTATCATCTTGCAAAAAATTGTCCTCTCTTTGTTGCACTTGTGGACTTCTTGTTCTTCTCTTTCTTACCATCATAATGACTCCCTCCATATCATTAACTTGCCTTGGGTTTTGCACTTTTTGAAGTTGAGCCTTTGCCAATTGGTTCATGGTGGTTGTCAACTCAGTTATGGTTTGCCCATGGTCATGTAACTCTTTATGAAGAAGAATCACATTTGAATCACCTTTTGGAACATTGGCTCTAGATTGCCAAGCCAATGAAGTACCTACCATCTCATCCAAAATATCACACGCCTCCGCATAAGGCGTAGTCATGAAGTTTCCACCAACAAGTTGATTCACTACACATTGGTTGGTGGTATTGATCCCTCGATAGAAAGTTTTTTGAATCATGTTCTCCGTCATATCATTGTTGGGGCACTCTTAAAAGCATTGTCCTATATCTTTCCCATATCTCGTGTAGTGGTTCATTAGGATCTTCTTGAATGCTAGAATTTCGTTCCGAAGAATAAACATGTGCTTGGGAGAGAGGTACTTTGAAATAAATTTCTTCGGTAGTTCATCCCAAGTACGAATGGAATGATTTGGCAAACGTTCCAACCAATCTAAATCTTTTCCCCCTAGATATAAGGGAAAACCCTTAGCCTCAAAGCATCTTCGGAGACATTTATTTGTTTTCTCCCCAACACGTATCAACGAACCCCTTCATGTGTTTATATGCATTTTGATATGGTGCACCGGTGAATAACCCTCGTTTCTTGAGCAAAGTGAGCATCACGTTGGTTATTTGAAAGTTGCCCACCCTAAAACGGGGTGGGACTATAGAACTTGCATACCCTTCATTCGGCAACACCCGGTGTGGAGCCGCTCGTGGTGGAGGTATGGGTGGAACATGTATATTGTCTTGAGGTGGTCGGCCTCGTCTATTGGCTTGAGGTTCAAGAGGGACCTCATCCATTGCTTCATCATCAACGTCCACATCCCCCACGACTATGTTTCCGAGCTCATTGTTTTCCACCTACAACACTCACACGTTAGTAAAGTAAGGAATATAAGATATTACAAAAACACACACAAAAATATATAGCTAAGACTGTTTTTTAGCTCCCCAGTAGCGGCGCAAAAAATTGATCTTTTCCAATTTCACTTCTCTATTTGAGGATACGAAAACGGTCGATGCAATAATAATACCCAGCAAGAGTCGGGGTCGAATTCCGCAGGGAGCTATGTGAATGGGTGTTCGTAGTATATATCTTAGTGCGTGAGTTTGAATATATTAATTTGTACTTCTACAATATTTGGTTTTGTTTGGAAATCTAAGTTAGACTACATTTGCGATTTAAATAATGAAACTAGGAAATTGTTTTTGGTTGTTTTTCAAATAATTAAAAGGCCAAGGGCTATGGCCTTCACCTAGGTGTTTGCCTAATGAGTTGTATATTTTAAAACTTTTTTTATTGATCAGGGTGTATTATAGCTATAATGTAAGGCACTGTAAATTTTTTACCCAAAACACCCCAGAATTTCGTGGTGCCAAGCTAGATTTATGTCCGCGGTTCAGACTTTTTGGATTCAATAGCACGCTACTGAGTTGAAGGAAAATGTTTTGCAGAAGAGTGAATTTCTGCGGCCCATTATGCGGCTGCAAAATCAGACCGCATTTTGGCCGCAGAGTGAGGCAGTGAATTTGTCCAATTTTGATGTCAGTTTCGCGGCCAATTATGCGACCGCATAACCATTTCGCGGGCCGCATATTGGTCGCATAATCGTCATTGAGATTTTGCGAAGGGAGGTTCTTAGGTGCATTATGCGACCGCAGAACAGGTCTACAGACCGCATATTGGTCGCAGAATGGGATAGAAAATTAAAGCCCATGAGGGCCACTTTTGCGGTCATTTTGTGGGCCGCATAGCCATTATGTGGTCGCATATGCGACCGCAGATCCGTGTCGGGGCTACAAATTTCTAAATTTTAAACCCGATCCCATGTCATTAAAACATATGTTATGGTTCATTTTGAGCATATTTGTGATGCTTTAGAGCGAGAGAAAGAGTCCTAGAGTGAGAGAGTGATCTCCATCTAATTATTCCTCAATTCTTGCATAAAACGTTGAAGTGAAGTTTACTAAGTCTTCTCCTTAAAGGTAAGAATCTATACCCCAGCTCATAATTTCGAGATTTCTACTAAAATGGGTAATTAGCTAAATAGTTCATGGGCTTGAGGGTTGTTTGTTTTGCAGGCATGGGTGGTGAGGGAACATAGGATGAGTGTGAGATAAAAATGGTAAAGGATGGGATATGGATTGATTGAATCTTTCACAAAAGATCTTAAAAACACAATTCTCACCTAGCGCTTGATAATGTGCTCAAATGGGCTAAAGTATTGATCATCCTTCTAATTCTTGAATCAACTTGAGGAATGTATGGCTAAAACCCCCTCTTCTTAGAATTGAACCCTTAGAGATTCATGAAATCGGCGTAAGTCCCAAACAAATCATATAAAACTTGCTATTCCAAATGTGCTTGCGTTGATAGATGTAGGTGATCTATATGTTCCTGTTCTTCCATCATGTTATCTTAACATTTCGGAATGTGTTAAAGACATGAAATATGTGTTACAAGTGCTGAGACTTCAAGTCAAATTTGAATAAAGATTAGTTCAATTGTGTGAAAATCCTCTATGTTCTCTAGAATCTAAATTGTTCCCGTGTGTAAATAAGTCTTGAATGAAATACCTTGTTTCTATTGATGTGATAATAATGTTGAATGCGAAAAAGGGAAAACTTGAGAATGTAAATACGGCCAAGATCCAAGAAAGATCTAACATATGAGGCCCCTCGTGCCAATGTATCAAAAGATGGGAAGGAAATGTAAAGTGAGATGATTGATTGAAAGGATTATGTCTTAACGGAGATGGCCAAGTCGATCGGGCCGTGATCGGAAGCCATGCCGTACACATGGTGGTAATTATGTTGGGCTAGATGAGTGAAAATGTGGATATGGTTGATGTCTTAGTTGAGATGACCTAGCCGATTGGGACAAGATCAGACTCCGTGTATGAAAACGGTGGTATTGTGGATTGAGGCACATGTCACTAAAGATTACCAACTTAATGAGATGGAATTTGACTAAGAACTTATGTGACCCTTACTTGGTGTTTTAGTATTGTTTGAAGCTCTTATTGATCTCATGACTATTTTTCCTTTGTATTGTTATTCATTCTATTGAGATGGTATTTTAGCTGTACATACTAGTACTATTCGACAGTACTAACGTCCTTTTTGCCGGGGGCGCTACATATTTAAATGGATGTAGGTGGCTCCATAGAGGACAGTGCCGATCGCAGCTAATGGTGTATCCTCTTCTCAGCAGTCTTGGTGAGCCCCATTTCATTTCGGGGTTGTACATCTTTTGTTCCTTATGTATGTATACGAGGTATAGTCGGGGCCTTGTGGCCGACACTTTTGATGTACTCTTTCGTATCTATTTAGAGGCTTCGTAGACACGATGTGGGTAGTATATGGGGAATGTTCCACAAAATTGTAAAGTGTAAGAATTTTTGGAACTTAAATATGATGTAATGAAAATGAAGTAAAGCGAACTAGTAATGTTCTATATATAGAATCTTTCCACTGCTTAACTAACGGTAACGTGCATTCTTTGATCATAAATGAGTCGGGTAGAAAATGCCTAATAAGCTTGCTCGACTTGGTTCACTCGGTTGAGCGCCGGTCGCGCTCCCTGAAGTTGGGGCATGACATATAAACACTCAAGTGCCCACTCACTACCTCTCGGTCAGAGAGTGATTTTGCTCAATTTGACTTTCTCAAATCCAAATGGTTATTGAACAAAACAGTTGATAATAAGCTCAAGTCGGGTTTTACTATCTCTAGGTTCAACCCTTTAATTGGGATTATCAATCTCTCGATTGACCCAATTTCTTGATAGCCAACTTTTCCTACCTTAAGTGTCTCTTTCTCAAGTAGAGACCAAGTCAAATAGGCATGAAATAATGTTTGAAACCATTAGTTCTTCAAATAAAAGCAAGAAAAAGGCTAGATAATCAACACCCAACCACAAAAAAAATAAAATCAAATACACATTAAGTTTACACACTAGGGTTGAGTCACAAATTTAGTGAAAATCTAGCTACTCATGCTTATATTGGAAGAAAAAGAAGAAGAAGTGATAATTAAACTCATATTAATAATTAAATGATGAAATCAATATTCAAAAAGCTCAAAATAGCAAAAACTACTAAAATATCAAAAGAAAACGTCTAGAGTGACTGCTGATGTCAAAAGTTAACCTAAAAAAAAGTGAAACCCTTCTATTTATATAGTGCTGGAATTTTTAGACAAAAATGCCCTTTTGGAGGTTCTGCAGCCGCACAATTCCATGTTTGGTCCGCACTTTGCTTCAGCCTGACATGATTGGTAACCTACGGCCTCATAATTCTGAACTGTAGCCGCACTTCTCTCTTTCTGCGGACAACACTAATATGTCTGCGGTGGCACCTTGCACTTCTGCGGTCCGCACAAATGTGGTTGCGGCGCATAGTTGTTATTCTGCGGCCACACAATAAATGTGCGGTCCAAACTCTTGTTGAGATTGAGATGCAGGTTCTCTGAACTTTGGCTTTTACCCAGTTTCTGCGGCCGCACAATTTTATGAGCAGTCTGTATGTTGAAACCTTCTCTGATGGAATTGCTTTATACTTGCGGTCGCAGATAGTATTCTGCGGTCCGCACTTTGAGCTTTTGTGTTTAAGTTCAGTTACTCCTTCTAGAAGTGGATTTCATCTTTAGAGACCATCTTCCAATATTCCTGCAATTAAGTATATTTTATTAGTTTTCGGGAACATAATTAAGCGGATTTGGACTAAGACGAAAGATAGAAGGCGCTAATAAGTAGTCAAAATCCCCACTTATCAGTCGTACAAACCGATCCACAATATAAACATATATAGTATGCACTGCCGAGGGTCGAATGACACAAACCTTAGATGCATCTATTCTACTGCCTAGGCGTTCGAACCGCTCCACAAGAATAGAAAATACTTTATAAACACCCGATTCAAAGATTATTAAGAGGCTAATATTCAAAGAAGCACCAATTCTTATTAATGGTCAAGTAACCCGTCCAAAACTCAAATAAATAAAATTCGACCTTTTACAATTCCTTTATCAAGTTCCAATATGATTTAAGCACTTAAATTAACAAGTAGAGTACAAACATCACAAGTATAACATGATTTGGGTCCTAAACTACCCGTACATAAACATAATTAGTAGCTACGCACGGACTCTCGTCACCTCGTGCGTATGTAGCCACCACAAATAGAAACACATATTAATTCAATTCACTTATGGGGTTAATTCCCTATTACATGGTTAGAAAAGAGACTTACCTCGCCTGAAAGCTTACTTTCCAGTCTACAATTGCATTTAATCCCTCTACTCGGTGCCAAACGACTCGAAACTAGTCAATAGTTATGTAAAATAATCAATACATGTTCAAAAGTTCATATACTACCTATTAAAGCGATTTCCCAACCCTAATTGAAGAATTCCTAAAATTCACCTCGGGCCCACGTACCCAGATTTTGGAAATTATTGAAGAAAGGGTTTACCCATATCCTCATGAGCTCAAATATATAATTTTCACCATTGTTGGCAAACTAGTCTCTAGCTAATTGCGACAAACTTCAAGTTAACTCTAACTTGAACAGTGTGTACCTATTACAATTGCTTCTAGATAAAGCTGAAAGATACAATATGTAATCACCTACTACAACCAACTAGACTCAAAAGACAACATATGGAACTGGTTCTTCTAGCTGGTTCAAGTAGCTTTTATGTCGCACAAGGATTCTGCTTGCAAAATTGCTTTGATAATTTTGCTTTCAGTTCTTGTTTCACTTCTGTGTTTGTGCATTAATTCTTCAGCAGGAATGCTTCAACATTTTATAGAATCAATAGTTAAGATGTTGTTGTTCAGTTCAAATGCAACTCTTCCTTGGTGGAAGAGTTTGTGTTTATCTCAACTTTCTTGATCTTGATTCTGTCCTACCTGAAATCGAACTCCATCTTCTTATCAATTTGCAACCTTTTCGCTTAGGAGATAACCTCTTAGTTCACATATAATGTTTATCTCCTATGCATGGACGCTTCCTGTGCCAATGGGTCTGTTTGACTATGTTTGCCCTGATGGACCTGGTTCAACTGGGTTGGCATTTGTCAATCTTCAAAACCATGCAGTGACTTGATTCAACAGACATTATGGACCTACTTCAACTACCGAAATTTGAATTCGAACCCGATACCAAAAAGTCCACTCTCGGTCAAACTTCCCAAAAACCTTCATATTTCCAACTTTCGCCAAATTACCCCGAAATGACCTACGAACCTCCAAATCCACATCCGAATGCGATCCAAAGACCAGAATCACCATATGGAGCTATTCCTAGGCTCGGAATCCCAAATGTATGCCGATAACATAAAAGTCCCTTTCAACCCAAACTTATGAAATTCACCCAAAATGCCAACTTTCAATATTAGGTGCCAAAACGTTTCTGGGTTATCCAAAACCCAATCCGAACATACGCTCAAGTCCGAAATCATCATAAGAACCTATTGGAGTAGTCAAATCCCGATTCCAAGGTCGTTTATTCAAAACATTGACCGAAGTAAAACTTTGCCTTTTAAGGCCAAACTAAGGAACCAAGTGTTCCAACTTCAACCGAACCCTTCCAAATCCCAAACTAACCATCCCCAAAAGTCATAAAACAATTAAAGCACATACGAGGAGTCTTATTTAAGGAAACATGGATCTATAAAGTAAAACGACCGGTCGGGTCATTACATTCTCCACCTTTTAAACAAACGTTTTTCCTCGAACGAGTCTAGAATCATACACAGAGTGCTGAATAAGTGTGGATATCTTCTCCGTATGTCCTCCTTGGACTCCCAAGTTGCCTCCTTGACTGGTTGGCCCCTTTACTGAACCTTTACCACATAAATGCTCTTGGACCTCAACTGGCGAACCTGTCTATCGACAATGGAAATTGGCTCATCCTCATAACCCAAGCTCTCATCTAACTGACACGTGGAAAACTTGATGAACTCCCGATAGACTGGGAAGCAAATCAAGCTCATAAGAAACCTCCCCAACTTGTCTCTACACCTCAAATGGACCTATAAACCTTAGGCTCAACTTGCCTTTCTACCCGAACCTCATGATCCCCTTCATCGGCGAGACTTTCAAGAGAACCTTCTTGCCCACCACAAATGATAAGTTACGGGCCCTCTGATCCACGTAGCTCTTCTATCTGGATTGTGCTATGCAAAGACTCTTCCGAATCAACTTTACCTTTTCCGAGGCATCCTTCACCAAATCGGTACCATATAACTTAGCCTCACCCGGCTCGAACCATCCGATGGGAGAACGACATCGCCGACCATATAAATCCTCAAATGGAGCCATCTCGATAATGGACTAATAACTATTGTTGTAAGAAAACTCGGCCAAACGCAAGAATCGATCCCACTACCCTCCGAAGTCAGTCACACATGATCTAAGCATGTCCTCCAAGATCTGAACTATCCCCTCTGACTACACGTGGTCTACGGATGAAAAGCCGTGCTGAGCTCTACCCGAGTCCCAACCTCACTCTGTACTGCTCTCCTGAAATGCGAAGTAAACTGAGGGCATCTATCGGAAATGATGGAAACCCTAACACCATGCAACTGAACTATCTCCTGAATATAAATCTGGACCATCATGTCTGAAGTATACATGGTCACAACCGAAATAAAATGCGCCGACTTGGTCAACCCGTCGACAATGACCCAAACTGCATCAAACTTCCGCAAGGTCTGTGGTAAACCAACTACGAAGTCCATGGTAATGCGCTCCCATTTCCACTCATGTATATTAGTCTGCTGGAGTAGGCCACTTGTCCTATAGTGTTCATACTTAGCATGTTGGCAATTTAGACACTTCGCAAGATATTCAGATATGTCCTTCTTCATTCGATAATTCTACCTCAGGTCGCGATACATATACGTAGCACCTGGATAAATAGAATATCGAGAACTGTGTGCCTCGTATAGAATCCTTTCCCTCAGCCCATCAACATTAAGAACACATTGACGACCCTGGAGTCGCAAAACAACATCCTCGTCGATAGTAAACTCCTTGGCCTCACCCTGTAGTATCATCTCTTTGACAACCAACAAGTGCGGATCATCAAACTGACGAGCCTTGATCTGCTCCAATAGTGAAGACTAGGCAACGATGCATGCAATAACTTGAATGGGCTCTGAAATATCCAACCTCACAAGTTTGTTAGCCAAAAACTGAATGTCCAAAGCTAATGGCCTCTCCTCTGCCGAAATAAATGCCAAACTACCCATACTCTTCGCCTTTCTACTCAAGGCATCCCCAACTACATTTACCTTGCTCGGGTGATAAAGGATAGCAATATCATAGTCCTTTAGTAACTCAAGCCACCTGCATTGCCTCAAATTGAGGTCCCTTTCTTGAACAAATGCTGCAAGCTGCGATGATTAGTGTAAACCTCACAGGACACCTCATAAAGATAATGTCTCCAGATCTTACAGGCATGAACAATCACGGCCAACTCCAAATCTTGTACAAGATAACTCTTCTAATGGGGATTCAGCTGATGTGAAGCATACAAAATAACTCGCCCCTCCTACATCAATACACAACCTAAAGCATCGTAATACACAGTATACATCCTTGAATCGGAAGGCAACACTAGAACTGGTGCCGTAGTCAAAGCTATCTTGAGCTTCTGAATTCTCGTCTCACAATCATCGGACCAACGAAATGGAGCACCCTTCTGGGTCAATCCAGTAAAATATGGTGCAATAGATTAGAAGCCCACCACAAACCGATGATAATAACCTGTTATCACCTAGAAGCTCCTGATCTCAATCGTCGTGGTAGGATGAGGCCAACTCTAAACTGTCTCGATTTTCTTATGATCCACCTTAATACCCTCGCCTGATACAGCATGCCCCAAGAATGACACATAATCTAACTAAAACTCACCCTTGGAGAACTTAGCATATAGCTTCTATTCTCGCAAAGTCTGAAGAACCACTCTCAAATGCTGCTCGTGCTCCTCCATGCTGCGCAAGTAGATCAAAATTTCATCAATGAAGATGACAAACAAATCAATATATGGACCGAACACCCCGTTCATCAAATCCATAAATGCCGTTGGAGCGTTAGTCAAACCGAATGACATCACTAGAAACTCATAATGGCCATATCTTGTTCGGAAAGAACTCTTCAAAACATCAAAATCCTAAATCATCAACTGATGGTACCCTAATCTTAAATCGATCTTGGAGAACACCCTGGCACCCTGCAACTGGTCAAACAAATCATCAATCCATGAAAACAAGTACTTGTTCATGATGGTAACTTTATTCAATTGGCGGTAATCAATGCAGATCCGCATAGTCCCATCTTTCTTCATCAAAAATTACACTGGTGCACCCCAAGGCGACACACTCGGCCAAACAACCCCTTTGGTAGAAACTCCTCAAGTTCAACTTTTTCAATTCTTTCGGAGCTATACGGTATGGTGGGATAGATATAGGCTGGGTACCTGGGCCAAATCAATGCAAAAATTGATATCTTGATATGGTGGCATGCTTGGGAGATTAGAACGAAACACATCGGAGAACTACCGGACTACAGGTACTGAATCAATCACTAGAGTATCTGTGGTACTATCACGAACATAAGCTAGATAAGCCAAATAACCTTTCTCGACCATGTGTCTAGCCTTCATAAAAGAGATGATCTGACTAGGTGTGCTGACAGACAAACCCTTCCACTCCAATCAAGGAAGCTCTGGCATAGCCAAGGTAACAGTCTTGGCATGGGAATCAAGGATGACCTCAAAGTCGGTCATATCAAGCTGCAGAAGATCCGCTCTAGTGTCATAACCACAGAATATAACAATGCAGGTCCGATAGACCCAATCCACAACAACAGAATCACCCATTGGAGTTGAACATAAATAAGAGTACCCAATGACTCACGAGGAACATCCAGGAAATGAGAAAATGGAGATGACACATATGAATAGGTAGACCCTGGATCAAATAATACCGAAGCATCCCTATGGCAGACAGAAATAATACCTGTGATCACGTCATCTAAGGCCTCTGCATCTGGTCTGGCCAGAAAAGCATATAATCTAGCTGGAGCGCCACCTGATTGACTTCCACCTTCTTGGCGTACACCTCTAGGACGACCCCTGCCCACTTGCCCTCTGCCTCTGGGTGGCCGGACAATTGGTGTGGCTACTGGTGCTGTAATCATAGGTTGTGAACCCTGCTGCATTGCCTTGCCCCAAATCCTGGGGCAGAACCTTCGCACATGGCTGAGATCCCCACACTCGAAATAACCTCTCGGTATGGTGGACTCCTGACCTGAAGTCTAACCCTGATGGCCTTAATACCCACTGGAGCAACCCTGAATAGCTGGTGAATAGTAGGAGCTCTATGACATGGTGTTGAAATAAGGTCACACAGGAGCACCTCGAGGAGGCGGTAGTGCTAGATATGTGGGACGGCTAGGCTGACCTCCCCCAAACTGACCCTTGCCCTAGATGGGGCATCATTGAATCCTCCGGAATAATGGAACAACTTGTCCCATGGCATCTCCTCTCTTCCCCATGAACAACAACCCTCAATCCTCCTAGCTATCTCCATAACTAGCTTGTACGAAGTTCCCATCTCAACCTATGGGGCCATAGTGGCCTGAATATCAGAGTGCAACCCCGCAACAAACCTCCGTACTCTCTTGGCCTCAGTAGGGAGTATCATAATTGCATGGCGAGACAACTCAGGGAATCTCGCCTCATAATCGATCACTAACATCTAACCTTGCTGGAGCAACTCAAACTGAAACTGTAACTCTTCCCTCTAAGAGAGTGGAATATACCTATCCAAAAAGGTACGTGTGAACTGGTCCCAAGTCAAGGGAGGAGAACCTACCGATTTGCCAAGAAGATAAGATTTCCACCATCTACGAGCCCTGCCCTCCAGGTGGAAAGTAGTGAAATCCACCCCGTGGGACCCCAATATACTCATGTTGTGCAGTCTGTCGCTGCAATGATCAATGAATTTCTAGGGATCCTCGTGTTTCTTACCTCCGAAGACAGGAAGGTGTAGCCGCATCCATATGTCCAATAGCTTCTGCACCTCGCCGACGGAAGCTAGTCTAGGCTCAGGTAAGACTATTTCCACTGGCTAGGCTCCGCCCACGGGTAGTGTGCTCAGGGTTTGATATACAACAATTGCATGCCCAGGAGTCGGAGCAGTAAGGGTTTGTGATCTCCCTCCCACCTGAGATGTGGTTGGTTCTGCTGCAAATAAACCAACCTGAGTCATAGTGTTCATGAGTCGTAGCATACGACCCGTGAACTCCTTGAAGCCCGGTGCTGACATGAAATTTATCCGAGCTGGCTCTAATGCAAGCAACTCGCCCTGCTACTCAATAATAGGATCCTTTACTGGATCCTCTTGTGGCATGGCTGGAGCAACTCTGGGATGTCCTCGTCCTCTACCACGGGTTGGAGCCCTCCCTCGACCTCTGCCTCGGCCCCTAGCAACATCTGTTGTGCGTGTTCGCACCATCTATGTGAGAATAAGAGAAAGATACTTAGTATAACATCAACTGCACGATAGGAGATGAAGAATGAGTAGTTTCCTAATACCATATAAACTCTCAAAGATAAGTACAGATGTCTCTGCACCAATCCGCAAGACTATATTAGGCCTATTCATAACTTGTGAGACCTACATGAACCTAGTGCTCTGATACCAGGTTGTCGTGACCTAATTTCTCTTATAGGCCGTGATGGCGCCCAACATTACCTCTAGGCAAGCCAACAGTGAACTAACCGTCTGATTATTTATTTTAACAATTTAGAAATGGTTGATTTTTAGTTATTGGATAAATAAGAAGTGAAAAGTTAAATAACATGAGAAATAGACAATTTAAAAAAAAAGATGAAGTAAATAATCAAAAATCACCAAGTGTCTAATAGCATAATCTCCAAGACCTGGTGTCACAAGTGTATGAGCTACTAGTAGAATATACAAAAAAATACTAAACTACTGTTTGAAGGGAAATAGATAAAAATTAAAAGAAAAAGAAAGACTCCGGGTGATGCAGAACAGGCTCGGAAGGAAGCTCACCCCAAGGTCTTATGGAATCAAGGATGCTCGCTGCACTAATAACCAGCTGCAGCTACCTTAGATCCTGCACGATTAGTGCAGAAGTGTAGCGTGAGTACAAAAATAACATGTACCCAATAAGTATCTAGTCTAAACTCAAAGAAGTAGTAACAAGGGGTCGACTTCGACAGTAACTATGGGCTAAAAATATAATACAAAGTTTTTTAATTAAGCATGGGCTACATAAATGAAGCTAAAAACTCAATAACAAGAAATAAATAAATAACTTTTTCACGAACCATAGATGCATCTATTCTACTGCTGAGACGTTCGGCCTGCTCCATAAGAAGAGAAAATACTTTATAAACGCCCGATTCAAAGATTATTAAGAGGCTAATATTCAAAGAAGCACCAATTCTTATTAACGATCAAGTAACCCGTCCAAAACTTAAGTAAATGAAATTCAACCTTTTACAATTCCTCTATCAAGTTCCAATATGTTTTAAGCACTTAAATTAACAAGTACGGTACATACATCGCAAGCATAACATTATTTGGGTCCTAAACTACCCAGACATAAGCATGATTAGTAGCAACGTATGGACTATCGTCACCTCGTGCGTATGTGGCCCCCCCATAAATAGAAGCATATATTAATTCAATTCACCTATCGGGTTAATTCCATCTTACAAGGCTAGAAAAGAATCTTACCTCGTCTCAAAGCTTACTTTCCAGTCCACAAAATGTGCTTTAAGCCCTCAACTCGGTGCCAAACGACTCGAAACTAGTCAAATATTGTATAAAATAATCAATACATGTTCAAAAGTTCATATCCTAACTATTAAAGTGATTACCCAACCCAGTTGAAGGATTCCTAAAATTCACCCCCAGGCCCATGTGCCCGGATTCTGAAAATTTTGGAAGAAAGTAGTTACCCATAACCTCACGATCTAAAATATAAATTTTCACCCCATTCATAATCATTTTCGTGGTTAAACCCAATTTTTATTAAAACCCTAGGTTTTTCTCAAAAATCCCATAAATCCCATCATTTTCCATGTTAAATCTACTTATGATTCGCGTATTTAGGTAAAGAATCGATAGGGATCACTTACCTCTTGATGTTGATGGAACCCCTCCCAAAAATGCTCTCAAAATCGCGTAAGACAAAATGAGAAACGAGAGAAATAAAGCTAAGTACCATAATAAAAGTTGTTGCACAGATCGAAGGTTTCGTAATTGCGACACCTTGCTCGTAAATGCGAAGGCAAAAAATGCCACAAAATCTTCTCAAATGTGAAGCTGAGCACCCACTGTCTAGGTAGCATTTGCGACCACAACATCGCAAATGCGAAGGGAGGCTGATTGCAAAAGTGACTTGAAATATCGCAAATGCGAGTCCTGCCTTGACCAGGCTTCTTCAAAATTGCGAGCCAGCCTCGCAAATGCAAACAAAATCTCGCATTTGCGATACCTAAGGCACCAGCAAAAAAACCTAGAAAACTAAAGTCTTTCCCATCCATCTGAACGCATCCGAGCCCTTGGGGCTTCACACCAAATGCACACAAGTCTAAAAACATCATACGAACTTTCTCATGCGATCGAAACACCGGAATAACATCAAAAAACATGAATCAGATGCAAAAATGCATGAATCAAATCATGAAAACTCAAAACTTCTATAAATACATCCGCACGTTCGATTCCTATCAAATCACGTACGATTTACCTCAAATTTTGCACACAAGTATTAAATAACATTACAGACCTACTCTATCTTCCGAAATCAGAATCCGAACCCGATATTAAAAATTCCACTCCCGGTCAAACTTCCCAAAAGCTTCAAGTTTCCAACTTTCGCCAAATGACCCCGAAACGACCTATGGACCTCCAAATCAACATACAGACACGCTCCTAAGACCAGAATAACCATATAGAGTTATTCCCGGGCTCGGAATTCCAAACAAACGCCGATAACATAAAAATTCATTTCAACCCAAATTTATGAAATTCACCCAAAATGCCAACTTTAAATGTTAGGTGCCGAAACATTACCAAGTCATCCAAAACCTGATCCGAACATACGCCCAAGTCCAAAGTCATCATACGAACCTATTGGAATAATCAAATTTTGTTCCCGAGGTTTTTTACTTAAAACTTTGACACAAGTTTAACTTATCCTTTTAAGGCCAAACTAAGGAACCAAGTGTTTCAACTTATACTCGAACCCTTCCAAATTCTTGACTAACCATCCCTGCAAGTCCTAAAATAATAAAAACACATACGGGGAGTCTCATTTAGGGGAAAGGGATCTAGAAAGAAAAATGACTGGTCGGGTCGTTACATGGATTATTGTGATGAACCAAAAGGTCATCCTAAGTAAATTCAGCTAAATCGGTGTTTTGAAGCTCCAAAAACCTCCGTTAATATCACCTCGATATACGTGCGCAGCCCGGGCGTGTAGCCGGGAAGCTTCTATGTGAAAATTTGATGGAAATGGAATTTTTGTAATGATTGAATGAATAAAGTTGACTTTGGTCAATATTTTTGGTAAACAGACCCGGACCCGTGATTTGACGGTCCCAGAGGATCCGTAGGAAAATATGGGACTTGGACGTATGCCCGGAATCGAATTCTGAGGTCCCAAGCCCGAGAAATGAAATTTTTAAAGAAAATTGTTTTCTAAAAATAATAAAGGTTTTTGAAAATGAACGTTGATGTGAAAACCGTGTTACCGGGCACTTATTGTGGTTCCGGAGCCCGGAACAGGTTTAATATATGTTATGTGACTTATCTGTGAAATTTGGTGTAAAACGGACTTGAAATGACGTGTTTCGGATCAAAATTGGAAAATTTAAGATTTATGAAGTTTTAAGAAAATTCTAAGAGTTTTGGGGTTTAGTGAGATGATTTTGATGATATCTTGGTGATTTAAATGCTTGAATAAGTCCGTAGGATGTTTTGGGAGTCGTGTGTGTTTTTGGTTTTGAGACCCGAGGGCTCGGGTGAGTTTCGGGTAGCTAACATGGTGAGTTAAAGTGTAAAAATCTAGTGTTTTGGACTGGTTTCTGGTGTATGGTGTTTTCTTCTCTGCGACCGCAGCCTTTGATCCCCGATCGCATAGGCTTAGGTGAAGGGGTAGTTGGGTTGCACTATGCGATCGCATCTCGTCCTCCGCGATCGCATAGTGTGTCAGTGGAGTCAAGTGGGGGCTGGGTAGTATCTCTCTGCGGTTGAACCTCTCCTTCCGTGATCGCAGAGGTCTGTGGACTGGCTCTTCTGCGATCGCATCTTGCCTTCTGCGGTCGCATAGTAGGAAATCGTATAGCTCTGCGATCGCAACCCTTCTTCTGCGATCGCAGAGATAAATTTTCGCCCAGTTATTTCATTACTAAAAAACAGAATACTTACACGGGATTTTTCATATTTCACCAACTTCTTCTTCTCCAAGACCCCATAGGCGATTCCTAAGCTAGTTCTCCTCCATAACCATTTGGGTAAGTGATTCTAACACTAATTGCTTCCACTTTTCTTCCATAATCACTAGAATCTAGGCCTAAAATCCTAAAATCAAAGTAGAAATTAGGGGTTTTGGGTAGAGTTAGGTTTTTGGGAATTTTGGGTAATTCAACCCCAATTTGGGGTTGAATTTCAAAACAAATTATATATTCTAACTCGTGGGGGTATGGGTGATTGGGTTTTGGTCCGAGCCTTGTGTTTGGACCAAGTGGGCCCGGTGTCGAATTTTGGTATTTTTTGAAGAATGCTTGGAAATGGGTAATTAGACTATGGGTTGGATTTATTGAGTCTTTATTGATATACTTAAGTTAATTGTGCCAAGATATTGTTGTTCCGGAGTTGAATTCAAAAGGAAAGGTGGTGTTAGATGGTTGATTGCTATATTTTGGACCCAAGGTAAGTGTCTTGCCTAACTTTGGTGAGGGAATAGGTATTGTATGCTATGTGCTAAGAGTTCATCATGTTCAATGCATAGGTAAGGTGACGAGTACCTATGCATTCTGTGTCCAGCATGCCCGTGAGTCTATTTTGATAAAAATCTTGTTATTACTTCCATGTTCGTTATATTATGAACTTGTCTCTACTTGGAAGCCATTGTTGTTGGAAATCTTGGTTGATGAACTCATGATATATCGGTTCGATTGAAAACCCAACTGTTAAGGATATATTTGGAATGATTGGTTATAGCTGAGACCCTTGTCGGGCACTTGTTGTGAAATTGATTGATGCTTTCCCCCTGCCGGGTGATATTAAATTATATTTCCACTATGTTGTACTCCTTGCCATTATATCTGTCATTGTTTGGCGAGGAAGAGTGTAAAGAACGAAGGGTGATGTCGTGCCGTGATATTTGATTACATTGCATAGTGAGGAAGAGTGTAAAGCACGAAGGGTGATGTCGTGCCATGATTCACATTGATTATAAGCATGAAGGTTAATGCCGTGCCATGATTTATATCGCCTTACATTGTACATTGCATTGTGAGGAAGAGAGTAAAAGCACGAAGGGTGATGCCGTGCCATTATTTACATTTCTGGTACTTATAGTTGTTTCGTTAGCTATTGTGTTAAATTGCCTCCCTTGTTTACTTCTATATGTCAATTTAACTGTTTCATTTCCCTTGTTCCCCTTTACTGCTCTTGTATCCCATACTTGTCTGCCTATCTTTTGCCTTGTTTTTCCATGCTTTGAGTTGTAAAATAGAACAGGTTAACGTTGTTGCTAAGTCTAGCCTCGTCACTACTTCGGCCGAGGTTAGGCTCGGCACTTACTCAGTACATGGGGTCGGTTGTACTGATGCTACACTGCACTTCTTAATGTTGTGCAGACCCCGCATCCGGACCCAGTGGACCGCATTGTGGGAGTCACCTTCAGTCCCCCCAGAGCTTCAAGTTATACCCGCTGGCGTTCGTGGGCCTTGGCGTCTCTCCTCCCTTTGGATTCCTTATTATCTTATCTTTTTCCCAGTTTCAGGACAATGATGTATTTCTTTTCAGACTATGTATTTAGCACTCTGTTTAGACAGTTCGTGAGTTGTGACACCCTGGTTTTGGGCTTATGCGACGTTGTGTATTTTACCTTTTCACTTTGCATTTTCGGATTTCTATTACATTTCCGCTGTTAAAATTCTAAAGTGTTTTGTTATTTCTGTTAAGATTTTAAAGGTATTTCCTTTACTACTATTGAATTGGGTTGCAAATCTTAGATTACTTGTGCACGTTGGCTTGGCTAGCGGGTTCAACGTTAGATGCAGTCACGACCTGAAGGTGGGATTTCGGGTCGTGACAAGTTGGTATCAGAGCTCTAGGTTGCTTACGTCTCACAACTCACGAACAACCTTGGTAGAGTCTATGGGATCGGTATGGACACGTCTGTACTTATCCCCAGAGGCTGCAAAGTTTGGAATAACTTCACATCTATCATTCTCTATCGTGCCAATTGAATTCTAAATACTAATCTAGTCTCTGATTACTCTCTCGCAGATGGTGAGAACGCGTGCTTCCCTTGGTTCCGCTCAGCAGCCCGACACTCCTGCTACAGCTCCTACGAGGGTTCAAGGTCGAGGACGAGGCCGTGCTAGAGGCCGTGGCCGGGGCCGGGCTCAGCCTAGAGCAGCAGCCCTAGTGGAGGACCCTCAAGTCGAGTTTGACGAGGAGGTCCCAGTTGGACCGGCGCAGGTCCCAGAGGGGTTCATAGCTACCCAGTGCTTCAGGACGCTCTTGTCCGTCTGGTAGGACTCATGGAGAGCGTAGCATAGGCAGGTCTTCTTCCTACTGCACCAGCTGGTTCTCAGGCTGGGAGAGGGACCCAGACTCCTGTTATTCATACCCCAGAGCAGGTTGCCACTCAATTTCAGACTCCAGCACCTCAGACAACTGGAGTAGCTCAGCCGGGTATTGTGGCACCGGCAGCCGAGGTGCAGCTATGTCAGCAGATGCTATATGGAGACTGGACAGATTCACCAAGTTATTCACTACTACTTTTACTGGTGCACCGTCAGAGTATCCATAGGATTACTTGGACAACTGTCATGAGGTTCTTTCAGAACATGGGCATAGTGTAGTCCAATGGAGTTGACTTTGCTACTTTTCGACTATCTGGCGCAGCCAAGACTTGGTGGAGGGACTACTTCTTAGCCAGACCAGCTGGGTCTACACCTTTGACTTGGGCTCAGTTCACAGAGGTATTTTTGGGGAAGTTCCTTCCCATTACTCACCGAGAGGATCTTAGGAGGCAGTTTGAGCGCCTCCAGTAGGGATCTATGTCTGTTACTCAGTACGAGACCGGGTTCATCGCTCTAGCCAAGCATGCACTGATGATACTCCCCACTGATCGGGAGAGAGTTAGGAGGTTCATTGAGGGATTGGCCCAGCCTATACGAGTCCAGATGGCCAGGGAGTCGAGTAGTGATATTTCATTCCAGGATGCGGCCGATGTGGCCAGGAGTATTGAGATGATTTTGTCACAGGGAAATGGTCAGGGGGCTGACAAGAGGCCCCGTCATTTTGGTAGATTCAGTGGAGCCTCATCTGGAGGCAGGGATTCTTTCAGCAGGGGTCATCCACCCCAACCTTTTCAGTCAGCACTTCAGGTATCTCCCCGTGCACCGCCAGCTCTTGTTAGTGCACTACCAGAATCTATCCGTGCACATCCACTTCGAAGTTACCAGGGTGGTTATCAGGGTCGTCAGGGCCAGTTCCCGAGTTATCAGCCACAACAGTAGAGATCTTGTTATAGTTGTGGTAGCCCGGGGCACATTGCTAGATATTGCCCCCGGGCTTCGAGTGGACCCCAGCATCAGGGTTCCCGTGCCTTGGTTCCCGCAGCAGGTGCACCCTTACCCCCTTAGCCAGCTAGGGGTTGTGGTCGAGGTGCCAGAGGTGGTGGTCAGGCTCATAGAGGTAGAGCGTAGGCCATGAGAGGTAGAGG
>ML291469.1:0-12122 GCA_005239495.1 Nicotiana undulata | reverse complement strand
CGCGGAAAAGGGGCTGCGATCGCAGAGCTTGAAGTTGTGCTACTATGCGATCGCAGAAGGGGGGAATGCGAACGCGGAAGGAAACGGACCAGGCGTCTGCGATCGCAGAGAGATACTACCCAGCCCCCGCCTGACTCCACTGACACGCTATGCGATCACGGAAAGCGGGATGCGATCGGGGAGAGCATCTGGGTATAAGTCTGCGATCGCGGAGGTAAACGTGCGATCGCAGAGAACAACANACGGAATTAAACCTCAAAACTCTTAGAAATTTCTTAAACTTCATAAACTTCTAAATTTCCCATTTTTAATCCGAATCACGTCATTTCAAGTCCGTTTTACACCAAATTTCATAGATACGTCACATAACATATAATATACTTGTTCCGGGCTCCGGAACGACAATACGGACCCGGTAACACGGTTTTCACATAGTTATTCATTTTCAAAATCCTTTATTATCTTCAGAAAATAATTTTCTTTAAAAATTCATTTCTCGGGCTTGGGACCTCGGAATTCGATTCCGGGCATATGTCCAAGTCCCATATTTTCCTACGGACCCTCCGGGACCGTCGAATCAGGGGTCTGGGTCTGTTTATCAGAAATGTTGACCAAAGTCAACTATATTCATTTATTAATTATCAAAACTCATTTTTGTCAATTTTTCACATAATAGCTTCCCGGCTACACGCTCGTCTGCGCACACATATCGAGGTGAGACTAACGGAGGCTCTCAGAGCCTCGGAACACAAATATAGCTTAAATTACGTAAGATGACCTTTTGGGTCATCACACTTACAAGAATATTGCAGGCGGCCTGAATTATACTTGCAGAAAAAAAAAGGTAAGATATTCAAGCCCAAAGCAAGTTACACATTCACTTTGGAGGAAAGACGACAAATTTGTGATTGGGTAACGAAATTGAATATGCCTGAGGGTTATCCATCGAATCTTGGAAAAAAAGTTGATATGGAGGTAGGGAAGTTGAGCCATTTGAAAAGTCATGACTGTCATGTTTCATGGAGACCTTAGAGCCTATTGCATTTTGTGGTTTGCCTGAAAGAATCTGGAAACCCATCACAGAGATTAGTTTGTTTTTCAAAGACTTGTGTTCTTCCACATTAAGGGAAGAAAACCTACTCCGGATGGATCAGAACATTCGTGTAACATCTACTAAGATGGAAAAGATATTTCCATGTGGTTTTTTTGATGTGATGGAACACCTTCCAATCCACCTTGTACACGAGGCACAACTTGGAGGGCGAGTTCAATACAAATGGATGTATCCCTTTGAGAGGTAATATTATAAGTTTCATGTAATTTTCTGTTTTATTTGAATGCTCTTGGCTAACCTAAAATTATGTAGGACAATTAGCAAATGCAAACAATTTGTTAAGTAGAGGAATAGGATTGAAGGATCTATATACGAAGCTTATCTTGCAAAGGAAACTTCTCATTTTTGCTCTTATTATTTTGAGAGTAAGGTGAGATGTGCTAGGAATAAGCCCAATAGGAATACGGTCGAATGTGTGAATGATCCATTATATCCGCCTATGTCTATATTCAATCAACCAGGCCGATGTTCTAAGGATGTTAGAAAGATAAGTTTGAGTGTCATGGAGTACAAGTCAGCTACACTTCATGTGTTACTAAATTGTCCCGAAGTTGTACCATTTCTCAAGTAAGTATTGATTTAGTAGTTATCAAAATATAAAATTTAACGTGATTACATCTCAATGCAACTACTAAAAATATTTGATGTGTCACAGTCACTTCGTGGGTCAATTTAGCCATGATACTGTAGATACGAGATTTGATAAGTGGTTCAAACAACTTGTAAGTTTATCCATATAATATTCTAACACCATGTAGGTAAATAATGTTTGGAAGTTACGCTAACTTATGATTTTTTTTTACAATATGTAGGTAAATGATCCAAATAATGGTGTAAATCAATTTTTGAAAGATATATCTTGGGAACCTGGGCTTCAGGTCACAACAATGTCTAAGTACGTTGTGAATGGTTATATGTTTCATACAGAGGATTGCTCTAAAAATAAAAATAGCAACAACAGTGGGGTGTGGGTTCAAGGAGGTGATGACAACCAAGTTGGAGATATTGATTATTATGGTGTGCTCAAAGAAATAATTGAACTAGAATATTCAGGTTGGCCATATAAGAAATTGATACTCTTAAGATGCAAATGGATTGACCCACATCCAACAAGAGGCACAAGAGTACACACCAATACAACATAATTGAGGTTAATCATACGAGGGAGTACGATCGCTATGATCCTTTCATAATTGCACATAATGTTAGGCAAGTGTATTATGCTCCTTATCCATTGCGACGGAATAAGTCTGATTGGTGGGTTGTAATTAAATTAAAGCCTGTAGGTAGGGTGGAAGTCGAGAATGTGTTAGATGTTGCTTATCAAAACGATATCTTCAGTGTTCACCAAATAGTGGACAATTTTTAGAAAATGATTTGGAACATCCTGCACACATATTGGAAGAAGTTGATATAGATGAAGTAACAATTATAGAAAATGAGGAAGAAGAATCAAGTGATGAAGCTCAAACTAGTGAGGAAGAAGAATTCTCGAACGAGGAATAATACGTCGATGAGCTTTAAAAAGTTGGTTTCTTTAATAACTCTCGTTTTATAGCTAGTTTCTTATATGTTTCAATCTAAATATCTATTATATTATGCAGATGACAGGCAAGGGTCGAGGTAATGATGACCCTAGTGGTTCTCGGGGTCGAGGAAAGGCTAGGAAGGGAAAGAGGAGAGTAGAAGATAATCCTCCATCTTTTCCACCCTTTTTAGAGATGCCGTTTCCTGCGCCTATGTCTTATCCTTCACCCGATGGCTATTATGAGGCGCCACAACATCACCAACCCTACATCTTTGTGCAGACACCGGGTCTGTCATCACAGGGCCATAGGACTGTACGTCCGTCATACAGCCCAACTGCCTCACGACCACATGGATCACATCCATCCGTGTCACAGCCACGAGGGTCACAACCACGGGGGTCACAACCATCAATATCACAGCCATCAGTGGCGGTCGATCCAGCTATTTCGCAGTTGCAGTCGCAGGGATCACATCCATCTTCATCAGCGACTCCATCTATTTCAGGCCTTCGCCTGCGAGATAGTAGCTCTGACCCCCTACACCTTCCACACATGCCTCTAATGTACAAGTTTCGGACGGTGATGATGATGATGACGAGGAGGTGCATTGTGATCAGTATGGCAGGATCATCATAGCCCTAAGGGTGATGGGTAAGAGTAATTTGTTATTTTTACGTTTATTGTTTTGTACAGGTACTAAGATATTAATGTATTTTTTTTGTTAAATTGCAGGTTCATCCCGAGTAATATTACTACGAGGATAATCACCAAAGCCACCAGAAAGCTTTATGATGCCCCTTATACAAGTTGGAGTGAATTCCCATTCTCGCTTAAGGAGCAAATTTTCAATGAATTTAAGGTATAAATGTTCTTTAAAGCAGTATAATTATTTATATTTATGATATTTCCATATAATATTTAACTTTTGAAATACAGAGCAAGTGTGTGTGTGAACACCGCTATAACGCTGAAGTGGCTGCAAATTTTAATCTCAAAGCTCAGAAGCGGTTGTCGCATAGTTTCTCCTTAGCTAGACAGTTCAACCAGAAGCCTGGTTGGTTGCTTCAACATTTATGGGAGGATTTGCAAAGGCAATGGCTTACCGCAACCTTCTTATAGAAGAGCGAAAAAGGAAAGAAAACTCGCGCATCCGAGAAGGGAGGCTCCTTGCACACTGGAGGTGCGATCAGCCAAGGGACAATAAAAAGAAGATTGGTACGTAATTGATTAATTTATTTTAATTTTTAAAGTATATATATATTCTGTTTATTAACTAAAATTTATGAGTTTTCAGGAAAAAAAGTTGGGGCGTCCAATGAAGCAAGATGAGCTATTCAAGGAGACTCATATTGTCAAGAAGAAGAAAGAGACGGATCAAGAAAGGTGGGTCGAGGGCCGAGCCTCAACTGTACATGTAAGTTTTCACTTTTTATTAAGTATTTTGATTTACTCTTATATAAATTTTGAAATACTAATCCAATGCAATTTTTCTTATAAGGTCTCTTCACAGCTGATGTGGAGGAATTCATACGCAGTCAGCCACCTAATGAGTCGGGCGAGGCAATCCAACTTTCGGACGAGGATGCTGAAAGAATATGGATGGAGGCTATTGGCGGTGCAAAATGGGGGAAGGTATACGGTCTTCCTACTAAGAAGTTCCATCGCTATCACTGTGGGATGCAAGGAATAGGGACTTCCTCGCAAGGCGAGCAACTAGATGGGGAGAGCCTCTACGCTATGCGGGAGACTGTGACAAAGCTCACAAGCGAGCTAGAAGCGGCCAAGGAAAGAGAAAAGCTTAGAGATGCTCAGTACGTTGGCATGCAAGCTCAGTACCATGGCATGCAAGCTCAACTCAAAGCTCTCCTAGCTTCCGGAGGTTTTCCGATTCCCCGGTCTCGCTCATCGCCAAAGGCTCAACTTGAACGCGAGCGTTCATTCCGTCCTCCCCGTGCTACTTCCTCCCGTCCTCCCCGTGATCGTTCTTCTCGTCCTCCACAAAATGACCCTTCTCATTACCGTATTGATAATGAAGATTCATCAGACGGTGATGATAATGATGTTGAATGAAACGATCATTGAGTACTTTTATATACTTTGAACTAGACAATAGAACTTTGGTCGATTTTCGAATGGGCTTGTAATAAGTCTTAACTTAGTTTTGTTAGTTTAATGTGTGAGATGGTATTGAACTTTATACTTTGTTGGTTTTAATGTTGTTGTTGTGTTATTGTTGTTGTTGTTGTTGTTGTTGTTGGTATTGTTGTTGTTGTTGATTGTAATAGGATTTGGTATGCTGGCAGGTGGTGTAGCTGCCAAAATAGGCAGTTTCTGCCAAAATAATACCCAGAATAGCGACCAACTTTGGTCGCTATTCTATTTTTTTAAAAAAGAAAATTCTGGGCGATAGCGACCAAGGTTGGTCGCCAATTAACCCAGATTTCCAAATTAGCGACCAACTTTGGTCGCAAATCTGTTAAAATAACATTTTTTCTGGACATTGACGACCATTGTGGTCGCTTATTTATAAAATAAAAAAAATTGTTAAAATTAGCGACCAATTGTGGTCGCTTTTATTTTAAAAAAATAAAAAAATATAAAAAAAAGCGACCAACTTTGGTCGCTATTTTCCAGATTTTAAAATATTATATTTGGTTTACAGACCAAAGTTGGTCGCTATATTTTGTATAATAATAAATAAATAAAAATGTATTTTAAATATAGAGACCAACTTTGGTCGCTAAATTTATATTATTAAAATATTAAAGCGACCAAAATTGGTCTCTATATTTGATATCCGGAATATTTGGTCCTTTTACCTTAGAGACCAAAGTTGGTCGCTAATTAGCGACCAACTTTGGTCCCTAAGGTAAAGGGACCAACAAAAAAGCGACCAAACCATTTTGGACGCATTTTGGTCGCTTTTGCACTGTTTAGCGACCAACTTTGATCGCTTTTTGGGGTAACTTTTTTCCGGACTTTTAGTAGTGTGTGAAAAGAATTAAAAAATAATTTAATGTGAAATTTATAAATTTTTTAATAGAAAGTCAACTTTTTTACAAAATCAAAAAATTAAACAAAAAACCATAGATTTGAACAATCAAGACCATCTTATGAGCAATTGCCTGATGCATTTGAGCAATGTGAAGATTGTGTTTTGCGACAATGATGCTTGCCCAAAATCTTAAGAAATATTGTTAACGGGATAATATATATATATATATATATATATATATATATATATATATATATATATATTTTTTTCAGTCATACCTTATTATACATGAGAGCACCTTCAAATAGCAAAAAACAATTATCCATATTTTCATCCAAAATATTAAGTTCTAATTGTCATTGGTACACTATTTTAGACTGCCAGGTTGAGGGAAAGATAGATATAATAATACATGATTTTTCCTTCTCTTAGGCTCTTCATTGAGGCCAGAAAATAAAATAAAAAGTAAAATTAAGTGAACTACATACGTCATATCAGCTACAATATAAAAGCAAAAATAAGCAAATTTTTTAAATATCTGAAAATATAGGGCACCAAGCACATAATAATAATAATATAATAATTCTAAAATATTATACAACAATATTTTTTTAAATGCTATAGAAGTTACTACTAACAACATAAGGGTGGACATTTTTTTTAGCTATTATCAGAATAATTTTATGTACTTAGCCATGAAAAAAGTTTTTATTTTATTATATTGACTGACTTGGTTGTGACGATCTCACAGTTCAAGTACTTACTAAGATGATACATCTTCTTTTACGTTAATGTGTAAATGGAATGACCGATGATGTTTGAAAACTACTGCATTAGAAATTTGTAATGTATTTAATAAATAAAAAAAGAATTGGCCAAACAATAAGGTAGAGAATTTATAAAGCTAATTTAAAAAATAATGAATATAAAATAATGAAAATTTGAAGGTAGAGAATTTTTTTCTATTTGCTTTCCACTAATTCTAATATACATTAAAGTTTTCTACGCGAAAACTCATATATAGAGTTCCTCAATTAAATCAGTTACAAGTTTATGAGGTGCCATCATTCTCTTGCAATTAGTTAATCATCTCAACAATTAGTATGAAAACCCCATTATTGACACCATAGAAATGGATCAAAAAGAAAAATTTAAGGGCAGAAGCTACAACAAAAGAACTCACTTTGAGAAGTGAAAGTATTTGCTTTTAGCTAGTTTTTTGCCTACTAACAATGAACAAACAATAATAAAGAAGTTACAATTATCAAAATAGGCAATCCAATTCAACCAAGAAAATGAAACACAAATTCAAAAAAGGTAACAACATTATCACAATAAATATTTCTAGAAGAATGAAAAGTTATAAGGAAAACATGATACTTCAGTTTAAGAATATTTTTATTCTAATTAATAAAGAATAAAAAGTGTATGTTTTTGAGTATGTTTATACTCCTTTCGGTCCAAAATAAGTGATTTTTGATTGCTTTCATGCAAATTAAGAAATTCATCTTTTAGCATGAATTAGCAATGAAATTGATCATATTAACCTTTACTATCCCACATAAATACTCCTAACACATACTCCAACACTATTTACTCCAAGGGCAATGTAGGAAAAAAATAATTAATTTATTTTTGAAATCTGAAAAAATCACTTATTTTGGACCACAAGAAAAAACCCAGAAAATCACTTATTTTGGACCGGAGGGAGTATATTATTTCTTATGTGAGTTACACGAGATCACATGATTTTTGAAGTGAAATATGCTCGTTGCGTGTCTATAATGTGTAGAAGCAAACTTATGCGGAAATGGATCAAATAGGAGAAAAATTGGTAAAAAAAGAACTGAAGAGAAAAGTCTCGGATAGCTAAGCGAGGTTTACTTCGCTAGACCGAGACCGAAACAGAAGAAACCAGGAAAGTTCCGGACAGTGAAATGAGGTTCACTTCGTCAGGCCGGGACCGAAGCAGAAAAAACAAGCTTTTCCAATCCGAGGAGAAGGAAAATTCGCCCCATACAAACCCTAGTTGCTATAAATATATCCTAAAACGTGCTTTTAAGGGAGAGACACTACTTTGGAATGAGAGAAGACTTTGGGGAGGCAAGAACACCCTAAGTATTCACGATCGGTAGAGAATACTTATGAGAAATTATAGAAGACTTGGCGGGAAGGATTCCGACAATTGGGAAAATCATAACTCTAGACCTCCTTAATCTTGTCTCAAACTCTAAGTCTCCTTAATTAATAATTTTACTGCTTTTGGTAGTTTCTAGTTAATTAGTTTAAAATAAGAATCGCAATCTTTATAACTTAGGAATTGTTCGAATTTGTCTTCTTAGTGACAGTGAACAATTGTAGCTAAACTTCAGTTCTCTGTCGGATTCGTCTCTGAACTCTTAGACCACTTATCCTTTTTAGAACTAGAGTTGGGCATCATTTTCGTCCTACAAATAATATACAATAAATTATAATAAGAAAATGAAAGACAAAATAGTACTTACATTACAAGAATCAGAAAATCAATAACGCAAAATTTATACTACAGCAGAAATAAACCGGTAGATTGCTCAAATAAAGCAATACACTTTAAGAAGAGGAAATGGGTGAAAAATTAGTTATGAAGATGAAGAATGGTGTATTGATTCACTACTTTAATTATCACAATTATATAAATAATTATTGTGACCTTTCATAAACTGGCGCCTATTGAAATTGCATCAGTTATGATATTGACTGTTGCAACCGTGGCACAATTTTTGAAGAACGTGACTTTTGAGAAAATAAATACTTCTTCCGTTTCAATTTATGTGAACCTATTTCATTTTGGTCCGTTCTAAAAAGAATAATCACTTTTTAAATTTGGAAATAATTTAGCTTAAACTTACAATTCTACCATTAATGAGAAGCTTTTATTACCACACAATTACTCTGCCCCCTTTTTGATTTGTTTAGAATCACAAATTTCAAAAGTCTTCATTTTTTCTTACACTCCATACCAAATTCAACAGATTCACATAAATTAAAACGGAAGAAATAATAACATAAATAAATAGCGAAAAAAAAAAGAGAGAAGGAAAAAAGATAAATAACCATTATCATCCATAGAAGATGCCACATTATTATAAACTGGGTTTTGGGAAAAGTAACCAACAACTAACGATAAACCAAACACAATTATGACTTTGTAATTGTTGACAGATGTGCAATTGAAGTGTCAGCATTATGCAGCTAGTCTTTGCTCTACAGACTGTAGTCAATATTATGAAAGTCCTATGGTTTCATAGCTCTGAATTCTGATAGCCATCACGAGTCGTATGATGGGTGTATTCAATACTTCTCCCTATTATATTAGTAAATATTAAACCCATCAATTATTTAATTTTTGTAATTTGGGTCCCCTTCTAGAGGGAAAAATTCAAATAACCAGATTTACAAGCGGTCAATAAAAATAGTCACAGTTTCAAAAGTAATTAAAGTTTAGTCATTTTTTTATGTAAAGATAGAACAAAAATATTGTTTAAAATTCAAAAAATACTCAAGTATATTATACTGGAATTCCAGCATAAGTATACTGGAACTCCAGCATATTATACTGCAATTGCAACAAAGTATACTGGAACTCCAGCATAATATACTGGAGTTTCAGTATAATATACCGGTCCAGCATAATATGCTGGAAGTTCATACACAGGTGCACCGATCTCCAATATATTATGCTGGAACTTTTCCTGTCGCAGCAAAAAATGACTATTTTTCAATGACTTTGCAAACGCTGACTATTTTTCAATGAAAAATCCAAAAACTGATTAACCCGTGCTATTTTTACATGGTGGTTTTTAATGGCTTAGAGCATCTCTTAAAGCCCATTTTCTTTTTATAAAATGGTGTTTGTCACTTGTAAAATTAAGATTGTAAAAGATTTTTTTAATGTTCAAAGGAAAACAGTATTCCATCCGGATTATATTCTGACATTTAAACAAACACTAGGGGTTGTTTGATTTGAAAATAAATTAGTTATAATGCGATTAGTTATTTTAGTATTATTTTTTACTGACTGTTTGCTATGTTGTATCAATTATGAGATTATTAATTTTATCATTTATCGTGAGATAACCTATCTTGAAATTATTATTCGTCCTTCTGACATGTATAAATTATTCTGATATTATTTTTAATCTTGAAACAATTTAATAACCAAATGTAAGAGATAAAGACAATTCTAAAGTTTTATCTCAGAATTATTTTGCTTATATCTATCGTAGCAAACGATCTCTTAAGAGGGGGTGGGTATAAAAAAACAAAAAAGAGTTAATAATTATCTGACCACGGTAATACTAATGGCTAGTAGTACAAAACGAAAGGTTTGGCTTTGAAAGTGAAATCACATAATAAAGTGGATAATCTTTTCTCAAGCACCCATAATATTGTGGTATTAATTAATTTCTTTATCTCTCTCACTCGATCCCTCCTCTAACCCGGGGCCCGGCCTACATATCAACAGGCTACGTCCACTTTTTATGAGGCCTGTATTTACCTACAAACACTGACGGCCGGCGGAGTTGCGGCGGATATGCCGCTGTCTCGTCCCTGTTGACTGCTTAAGGCTGTCTTGTGCTATTGGCTTAGTAGTTCAGCTCTAAGTCTTAGGGATGTTGGTCCTTTTTCGTGTTTAATTTTAAGAACCAAGAAAAAGTTACTGTAAAGTTTGTATGTAAAATAGCGAACATAGAAATAAATGTCGAATCACCTTTGAAGTACATATATAGAAAGATTAAGGGGTCGTTTGGTACGAGGTGTAAGAAGATATAGTGCTGGTATAAAAATTTAATATTATCTTAATACTTTATTTGATTAGTAAATCAGGTATAAGTTATCTCAGGATTAAAATTAACACCGGAATAACTTATATCTTATAGAGGATGAGGTAATTAGCACCAGTATAACTTATACATTCTTCTTACAAATTATGCAATTGTCATATTTAATACAACATACCAAACAATGGATAAAAAATAATCTCAGCATAACTAATCACAACATAACTTATCCAACCATAATTTATATCAGTATAACTTATACTGTCATAAGCCGTATTCAAACCAAACGACACTTAAAGGAACTGAGGCATAAAGGGGATACCGTATTCTTTTTCTTGTTACTATACCATGCTTTCAGGCATAAGTCCGCAACCAAATGTGATTCTTTTCGACTTAAAGAATCAATATGTGTGAAAAAATAACGTAAAAATTGCACATGTCGTCTTATTTGGTCGCTCCATTTAACTAATACTCATATTTTAAAAATTATTTAATATATACCCTAATTTTTACAACTTCAGGCGCCTGCTTATAAACATTGCTTATGCCCGCAATTGCCTACAACCTCAGAAAACAAACTTTTATATTATGGCTTTTCTTAAACAATTATGGGGCTGAGAGATGAGAGTATATATATGTATGCTCTGTTAAGCTTTTGAAACCATTCAATACCATTGTACAAAGTTCAATCGACTGTTTTTTTTGTGTTTACGAAGAAAATCACTACACAAGTACAGATAAAACCAGCACAAGGAAACACTATACATTGACTTATGCCCAGATATAGGGAAAACTTCAGCTAAAACATGCTGAAGTTCAGCAAATATAGAACAAAACTTCAGCTAGTAGAACGCTTAAGTTCAGCAATTACAAACAAAACTGCAGCCAACACTAAGTTTACGCGAATAACTTCAACCTTATAGAATTAAGAATTATAAATGTAAACATGCTGAAGTTCGGCAAATAGAGAACAAAACTTCAGCTAGTACGACTGTAGGACAAAAACTTCAGCTTATTTAGTGTTGAAGTTTTTACAAATGAACTAAAGAACTTCAGCATCTTCTGCTGATGAAGTTTTTTGAAAAAGCTTTATGACAAACTAATGAATCCAGGACAAAACTTTAGTTTATTTAGTGCTGAAGTTTTACAAATGAACTAAATAACTTCAGCATCTTCTGCTGATGAAGTTTTTTGAAAAAGCTTTATGACAAACTAATGAATCCAGGACAAAACTTTAGTTTATTTAGTGCTGAAGTTTTACAAATGAACTAAATAACTTCAGCATCTTCTGCTGAAGTTTTTGAAAAAGCTAAAGTTTACTAGAATGCTGAAGTTTGCGTGATTGACTTTGCTACTTCAGGCCCGTGTGCCTGAAGTTTATGAGAAAAGTGGGTACGCTTGTAATTTTTTTTGCAAAGCAGGTATAAGTTAAACGTGACCCAGAAAGAGGGTATAGATGCAAATCCCCCAAAAAATTACAGTGACCTTTTTATATATAACGCCCTTTTAAAGGGCACTATACCTTAATGGTCGTTTGCCTGTTAAGGTATAACGCCCTCTAAAACTGTCACGACCCAAATTCCCACCCCTTAGGCCGTGATTGCGCCTAACGTTGAACCCGCTAGGCCAGCCAACGTATAACTTGCAGTAGCAATTTAAAATCA